>MU225430.1:10439128-10475785 GCA_018584345.1 Thuja plicata
TGAGAGGGGGGGGGGGGTGAATCAGTGGCCTCAAATTTATCCAATTAAACTTTAATCCACCAATCAATACTTAGATTATTAAGTCCCTACAATATGTATGCCTTTGAAATACTTGAAATAAATAGCTATCTGTCAGTTTACCTTGTATGTCCTTCTCCTTGATAATCGATAAGCAGTAAAACTTATTTACCGATACTCAGTAAATATCCAAAGTATACCAATCAATCCATAAATGCATATGTGAAATGTAAAACAATAAATTAATAAACCATACACACATAACACGAGGATTTTAACATGGAAACCCTATTAAGGGAAAAATCACTGGGACCGATACCCCAAATTTTCACTCTTCTAAAGTGAGCTCTGTTAGGAGCCAACACTATTAAAGGTTACAAACACACTGTTAAGTGCGACCTTGTTAGAGGATTTATATATATAGATTGTCACTAAGTATCTGGCATCTACACTACCATCCTTGAATCAGCCTCTAGACTGTCAATAGGCTTTATGCTAATCTTACTACCATCCTTGAATTAGCCTCCTTCTTAGACTGTCAATATGATTTAGGTAAGACCGATGCTACTATCATGAATCAACCTTTTTGGTAATCTGTTTGGATATACCTCATTATAGAAGATGGTTAAGTCCTGCTCTATTAAGAGACTTAATGCTTCAATGGTTAAACTGAAACACAATGACCTGTTTCTAATGCAACTTGAATTGTAGATATTCAGATCTATTTACTTACAATACCTCTCTGATCAATGTATCAATTTTCTTCCATTGTACTCCACACTTTCTGCTCTGTGATGTTGTGCTTCACTGTTCGTCAGTGTCTGCAGAATTCTTTAGCTCTCCCTTAGCTTGATTGATCAGGACTGTATGAAGTTTAACCTTCATCAGTTTCTCTTTAGCTTCTTCTTCCAATTCACTCCCCCGTATATCTAATTTCTTATGGAAATAAATTATGCTTGTCTCTTATATAGACATGATATTCCTTAATTCTTGGTTCTTGATTCTTGATTCTTGGTGTGAAAAACAATCCAGCCAAATTGATTTGTGGCTTTTAACTCCTGATTTATCTCGTAGTTATCTTCTTGCCAACTGTATAAAGCATCTTTAAATCAATTAATTAACGGTGGTAAAATAAAACACATAAAATAATATTCAAGTCTATCCTTAAGCTCCACCAACTACATATTTTGTCATTTTCTAATATCTCTGTTCTGTCGGTCAATTCTACAGTTTGTTGCCGGTAACAACTGTCAGTTTTGTCGGTGCAACTTCAGTTAGCTTTAGGATCTCCGTCCGTTGGGCATCATTGGATCTTTCTCATTGGGAAACATATTTTTTAGCTTGTCATGCATCTTGTGATTATACTTCATCGGGTAACACTGTCTTCTTCTTTTCGGGCATCATTGTGATTTTATCTCTGTCTTTACCGATGGTGTGCACTCTGCCAGTGTGGTATGTCACTTAGTGAATACTTGACTTTTATGCATTGCTGAAAGCATAACCTCTGTTCCATTGATTCTCTAAAGTCTTTGGCATTATGTATATGACCGTACATATGATATCAAGTTGACATCAATGACAATACAAACTATTAACTGATTTAATGTCTTGCATCATCTTCAACTTAACATTATCAAACATTCAATCAGTTACATGTCATCAGGCACCGAATAAGCAGTCATGAGAGGTAGATCCTAGCCTCACTAGGACTTTACTAAATCACTTACATGCCTGAGATTAGGGAAAATAGAGGCTTGGTTACAACACTTGTCGAGTAGTGGCATTCAGAGATGAGCTCGTTCCACCTACCTACAAGTGAGGCGACAGTGACTTTGGAGGATGTGTGGCACATCCTCAGGATTCCTATCCATGGTGATCTAGAAGAGTATGGCCCCTTGAAAGGGAGATCAAAACTGCATAGATTTTTTGACAACAACAATGATGACCTTGATATCCAAGATTACGAGATCCGGTGGGAGACAGTTGCGAGACAACATGACAGGTTGATTGCAGTGATATGTGGGGTGATTGCATGTATACTAGTGCCTTACAGATGAGTCCATGGCTTCCCTATTGGCTAGGGGAGAGTTCTAGAGTGCATGATCATGGAGGGTACAATGTTCACATGGGGTCCATGTATTTTGGCGATGACATGCTACCAGCTCCATTAGTTAACTTACAGAGGAGGGTTGTCCATCAGTAGAGGGATCACACTGCTACAAGTTTGGGCATATGAGCACATAGCTATCTTCCATCCCATTTCCCAGAGGATCATACATCCATAAATTTCAGACGTGTATTGTTATCAGGGAGCACTTGCACAGGGGCCGCTAGGATACACAGTGTATTTCAGGCATGAGATAGACCTGCTTAGAGATTTCACATGGAAACCATATAGAGATTTCCCCAGATGGGATGATCCCTATCAACATCATCCCCATCCTTTTCATCCTCATCATCCTTATCATCCTCCTCATAATCCTCCTCATCATCCTCATCCTCATCCTCCTCCTCCATGCTCTCATCCCCTGGCTATCCACACTATTTAAATTTTTACGTGTCTATAGTAATAGCTGAGAATGAAAGGCTTAGAAAGATGAATGAGTCATTAAAGAAAGAACTGAAAACTAAGAAAGAAGAAAATGAAAAGATAAAGAAATACAATGAAATATCACAAAAGCTTGATGAACAACTGAAGAGCCAAAGAAGACACAAATATACATCTAGTCTAGGTTATTCAGGAGAAGGAACATTTGAAAGCAGAGAGTCCTCTAAATTTGAACCTAAGGAGACGTAGAAAGATCAAAAGGTAGATCTAATAAAATTAGGTAAGAAACCCAACAAACCTACTTGCTATAACTCTAGAAAGCTTGGTCATACTGCAAATGTGTGTAGGAGAAAGCCATTGAACAAACCTCACTCTTTTAATGGATATTTCTATAATTGTCACAAGTATGGTCATACTGCATATGAGTGTACATCTAGGTCTATCACTAGATAGAGTGGTGGTAAATTTGATGGATACTTTTTTTCATGCAACAAATATGGACACATAGCTGAAGATTATAGGTCAAGAGTATATGAACCTAGGTCACCTATCACATCAGTGAATATGATTAGAAGGGAAAGACAATTCAACACTACATGTTTTGTATGTGGTAACTATGAATACCTAGTAGTAAACTACAAAATGAGAACTCTGAGAGGTAATGCTAGTCCTTGGAATTCAACCTATATGACATGTTTTTTCTATCATAAGATAGGTCATTTGGCTAGAGACTTTTGGTTTAGGAACCAATTCCCTAATTTTTCAGAAGATACAAAAGGAAAGTTGGTTTCTAATGTTGATGAAGTTAAAAGTGATATGAAGAAGACATGGGTAAAGAAAGGTGAAATGAATTCTTCTGAGTGGACTGAAAACTCCACAAGTTCAGGAAGTATGGAGGTTCCATCAGTGAACTAAGCATATTATTTTCTTAGGGGGGTACATAAATACAAATCCATTACGGATCCCCTAGATTCAAGAGTAGTAAAGATCTATAGGCACATTATGGTGTAAGTTTCTATGATTTTTTTTTGATATGATGTGTAGGCTACACTGAGATTTCAAGGTCAATATCTATTTGATAATGGTTATTATTGTTGGTTGGGTACCAACCGGTGGATACGTGTTGAATGGTGATAAGAAAATATTCCTACTATTGAAGTGTGCAACATTTATTTATATAAACATTATATAGAGAGAAACATAACTTATTTTCACGCCTTTACTTTCATTTGAGAATTTGAGAGCTATCTTGAGCTATTGTGTGCAACGCTTACTTTTGTGAATGAGATTTTGAGCTAAATTGAGATCAATTTTGTGTGAAACTCTAACTAGTTTATTGCAAGTTATTAGTTTAGTCAGTTGTGATATTTGTGTGTTGTTTCAGTTAATCATAATGGCAAAGATCATTGATACACCGGTTCTGGTGAACATCTTTGAGGAGCCTCGACCTGTATCTAAATGACATCCTAGCAAAGTGACTGAGATTTATATGTTTGGTGCCCTATCCACTATCCCTTGTGGAGTGATGTTGATTGAAGATGTTTGGTTTTATATTCATTGCAAAATCAAAGAATTGGGAGCTGATGTAATACCCACCCCTTAGGTTGCTTTCTTTTTTATTTCGGTTGCCAAACTCTTTTAGGCATTTTCATGTATGATTTGGCTATTTCAGTTGGTTTTGAGGATATTCATGTATTTCTTTGCATTATGTTATTGATTAATTGCTTAGTGTATTATATCTTCTATCTACATGTGATTATGGATATTTTAGGATGGTTATGTATGTGTTATGATGTTATTTTGATAATGGTTTTATAACAATACTGACCCTATATCTATATACACATGGATCATTTGTATGTTTTACTTTTCCATTAGCCATGTTTGGTATGGTATGGGACATAGTCATAGTTACTTGCTTCGGCAAGATCCACACAATAAACTACTCTCAACCATTGTTTATTATATTATATGTATGTATGGTCATCTTTGTGATGACAGGTTTGTAGGTACTAGGCTACGTCTTCCCTGAATTGGCAGGAGTGAGCGTGCCCTATTGCAATATCTCTATGGTAAGAGATGGGAGATAATATTCAGGCCTAAATCCCTACCCGAAACCCTTATTTTGTCCTAGAAATAGATAAGAATCTAATTGACTACCCTGTCTGAATCCATCAATAAATATGGATTCGTGAGCCTTTCTGTGTGTGCTTGGGTGTATTTTTTAGTTGTTTCTCTATTTCAATTGGTTTCCTAATTAGATGGGTATAACCATCACTAGGTTATTTGGCCTTTTCTATGCCATCGAACCTCCTTGCCTTTCGGAGAGTGCCAGTTCATTTCCTCCTCGGGACATCCACTGTATGTGCATTCATTACAGTGGCCTGTGTCTATTCGCTCTTGAGAATTTCATCCTTCATTTTCTCCCACTCTCCTTGAATCTGCATTTTGTAGTTATTTCCCTCCATCTTACCAATCCATCTTATAAAGGGTATCTTCCTATACTCCACTTCCTCTTCATCAACTAAATACTCAGAGTAATTTGATCCATACCCAGGTTTCGCCCACTCCAAAATGCAGTCTAGACCTCCAAGTAGATCCTTTGCAAATAAATATTATGCTACCCATTTCACCACCTCAATTGTTTCCCCCAGTTCGAGGCCCCAGGCTATAACCATTGAGATAATAGCCATATTATCCCTCCTCATCAGTCAAAACTATTGAAATTTAGGCCCGAGCACACCCATAACAATGATCACCATACTATCAGTTTTGATCTTAATCAAACCCGAAATCCACTCCTTGCTCGCCGCCCCTGCAAATGACTTCATCTAGCGCTTTGTCTTGACAGTGAAGTTTGCATGCATTGTTCCCAGCTAAAAGAAACCTGCACAAAACAAAAAACTCAAGTGACAAAAATTGTGTTTTGTTATGGCAGAATTGATGTTGTCTCTGCCTTAAAATAACATTGTTACATCATCTCGGACATCCCAACTTGCAGCCATTTTTCCTTTCCATCATTATTGTGAGTAGAGAAAAAGGGTTATTGTCCTTTTCTTTTACCACGATGCACTTCTACACATGTGAAAGATGTATCAATACTGACTTCCATCCCATCATTCATAAATGAGAGACGTCGGAAGCTCAAAACAACATTTATAATGATTACTTTACTCTCATCATTTATTATGTACTGCATTTATGTGCTTTCCAGCTCAATTTTCCACCTCCTTCTATTATTATCGTTCCTAGCCCTTTATGACTTAATTATGCCCCTGTATTTATTACATGGCACCCCTTTTAGCCCTTTAACTTGATTCATTAATATTTCACCTTGTAAAGCTGCCTATTAACTTTGAAGTAAACTTATCATCACCTAGCCGTTGAAATGGAATTTTTCAAAATTTAAATCTCCCACCTTAGCAAAGGTGATTGCCCATTTTTAAAGTACATCTACCTCCACATTCCCCTCCCGATATGTGTGTGTGATTTTAAAATATGTGAAGTTCTTCAGCATTCTAACCACATCAATTAAACGTTGCAGATGTCATACATCTGTCTGTCCATTTTTTATGGCATTGATGATCGTGAGAGAATCCCCTTCTATATGAAGTTTTTGAAATCCTAAGGTGGATCCTATTCTAGCTGCTAGCAGTGCTGCATTACCTTTTGCCACATTATTTGTTCCATCTTGAAGCTTTCGGGCTCCTAAAGCCACAGTCTCTCCTTTATGATATCTCAGAATTACCCTAGCACCAGAGGGCCCTAGGTTTCCCTTTGAGGCACCATAGAATTTTTTTTTGATCCACCCCTCCTCTAGGGAAATCCACTTCACTGCTTCTCTAACTTTGGTTTTATCTACTCCACCATTTCCATATTTCCCAGCGCTACATTTCAAACCCAGCCAACTCTTTTGTATCTTTTGATCCCAATGAGTGAATTGGGTAGAAATTGAGATTTTCGTAGCATTAGCATTCACTACCTCTTCAATGGTATGATTGATTCTATTTATAAGCCTACTTACATCTTCCTTCTTCCCCTGAAATATTCTACAGTTTCTCTCCTTCCAGATTTCCAAAATAAGTATTGAGGGGCTGATATTCCATGCCGAGGAGAAGGTGGATTTCATTGGTGATTTAGGCAAGCTATGGAAGATACCCTTCAATTTATCAGATAAGGGTCCTTGCCATCCTAACCTTGATTTTAACATTTCCCAGCATTGAGTAGCAACTTTACATGTCACTAACATATGATTAACATCTTCATCAGCTTCTTCACATAATGAACATCTTGTGGGTCCCATAATTCCAAATTTTTTTCTCGTCATTCCAATAAGTATTCTTTCTTTAGTAGCTAGCATTGCAAAAGTACCAACTTTGGGTAGGCATTCTTTACTCCAAAGGGTCCTACTGGGCCACTCTTTTGGATTATTCTCCATTTCCAAGAGTTAATATCCTATCTTAACCAAATAATTTCCACTATGTGTTGCACACCATTTAATAGTATCACCCTCTCTTGATATATTCACACTTCTAGCCTCAAAAATTACTTTCATCAAAACCTTTTGCTATTTAGTCAAAACCATATGAATTACATCTTTCCAATCCCAGACCATACCCATGGGGCTCTATTTCTGTTCCAAATGACATTTTAATTGAGATCCCAATCTACCTAAAACAATTTGTTTTAAATCTTGATACTCCTGCTGAGCTGCAAGCACAGGATATCCATTCCAAGAGTCATCCCAGAATCTCGCCTTTTCCCCATTTCATACTTTCCAAGTGATGTGATGTGTAATTAATGATATGTATCTTACCATAAAATTCCATACAACAGAGCCTTTTGGCGGGTTTGGAGTTGTGATAATACGTTCATTCTCCATTGAATCCAAATATTTTTCTTTTAGAATTTTAACCCATAGTAAATCAGGGTTATTATACATATTCCAAATCAGCTTTTCTCCCAAAGCTTCATTAATTAGATTCCAGTCTCTCAGTCCTACAGCCCCTTTGGATTTAGATTTGCAGATTTTTTTCCACGCAATAAATGACCATTTGTCTTCCTCACTCTTCCCATTCCATAGAAACTTCCTCATTCTTCCGGCCACTAGCTGTGTGACTTTCTTAGGGATCTTAAGGCACATCATAAAGTAAACAGGTATTACACTTATGAATGATTTGAGTAGTAAAATCCTTCCTACAAAGGTGAGCCACTTGCTCTTCTAGCCTTCTAATTTTTTAGAACATTTCCCAACTAGATCCTTCCAAAGGTTATCCTTAGATGCTCCTTTAAAAAATGGTAACCCAAGATACTTACTAGGAAGTTTCCCTATTCTAACCCCAATAATCCTACAGATTTCCCTTTGTTTTTGAAGGTCTACATTAAATAAATAGACCTCTAACATATTCCAATGTATACATTGTCTAGAAACAGAGCTCTATAGGTGCAAAGTTTTTTAATAACCCTTTCTTCCATTAGAGAAGCCTCACCCACAAAGTTGGTATCATCTGCAAACTGGAGGTGAGTTATGGGATCCAGTCCTTCAGCCATCTTGATTCCCTTTCATGCCCCTGAATCTCTCTCAATCCTTATCAACCTTCCAAGAGCTTCAACCATTATGATGAAAAGGAATGGGGAAATAGGATCGCCTTGGCGAATACCTCTAGTGGTATTAAATAATCCTTGTGGGTTTCCATTAACCAATACTGAAAACCTAGGTTTTGTAATACAACTCTTTATCCATTGGATCATTTCTTCACAAAAACCAAAACATTTCAGAACTTTAATTAGGAAGACTCTGTTAACAACATAATATGCCTTCTTGATATCAAGCTTGGCCATCATTTTCTCAACTTTATTATGTTTTAAGTTATGGATAATTTCATGTGCCACTATAATCCCCTCATATATAGACCTATTCAGAGTGAAGCCAGTCTATTCCTCCGATATGATTGTCTACAATGTCTTCTTTAATATGTTTCCTATCACCTTTGAAATTGTCTTATAAATTGTATTGCATAAGGAAATTGGTCTATAATCCTTGAAAGACACTCTATCCTCTTTCTTAGGAATGAGAGTGAGGAAGGTATTATTAAAATCAAGGAATAAGAAGCCCCCAGCCCTGGATTCTTCAACTACCTCCTAGATTTCAAATCCCACTAGATCCCAAAAGTTCTAATAGAAGAGAGCTAGGAAACCATCTGGACCTAGGGATTTTTGAGCCCCCATATAAAAAAACCCTTTTTACCTCTATAAGTATGCACAGTTGTTTGAGCATATTATTTTGTTCCTCCGAAATACTTTTAGGGATAATGTTTTCCAATTCCAAACCTGCATTTACCACTGTTGGGTCCTTTGAAAATATATTTTGGAAATAGTTGACCACCTCCTAGTTTATTTACTTTGGCTCTTGCACTTCAACCCCATCTCTATTCAGGATTGAAAAGATCTTATTTTGAGATCTTCTTACTTTCACAAAATTGTGAAAGAAGGAGGTGTTTTTATCACCTTCAGTCAACCATAGCTCTCAGGATTTCTGTCTCCAATAGATTTCTTCTTTGTTTAGAGCTTCACTGTAAAGTTTGTTCAGTTTATTTTCTTTAATGAAATCAACTTCACACATCCCAATGGCCAAAATATGTGCATGTAGACTCCCAAGTTCATTTTCTAAGGCTGCCTTTTCCGCAAAAATGTTCTTAAAAACCACTCTATTCCACTCTTTAATTTTTTCTTTTAAAAATTGTAGCTTTTTGAAGAAGATAAAGGCTTTATTACCTCTTCTTGGTAGGGATTTCATCCACCAATGAGCCACTTGGGTGTGAAAATATTTTTGCCTCAGCCACATAGCTTCAAATTTGAAGGGACATTTATTCGACACTTTATCTTCTTATAGTCTAACACTTATTGGGTAATGATCTGACCCAGTTAAAGGTAGAATCTATGCACAACATGTGCAATTAGTGGAAGCCTAATTCTATGCCAAAATAAATTGATCCAGCTTCTCTGCAATATTCTAGAATCCACTCCTTCTATTAGTCCAAGTATATTGTTCATTCCTTAATTCCAAATCAACCAAGTCATTATTTGTTACAAAGTCAGAAAATTCTATTTGACTTTGCCCAGCCCATCCAAGTCCACCTTTTTTCTTTGATGCATTCAGAATTGAATTAAAATTACCACCTAGCAAAAACATTTCATTGGGATGTCTACCTATGCAATCTGATATTTCCAACCATAATGTCCTTTTTTGTATGGGACTACTTGGGCCATAGATATTCAAGGCTTGGAAACTAGTCAGTAGCTGCCTTGATCTTACTTCCAGCCTCATCTATGATCTATGAATTTCAATGATAGTTACTTCCATAGATGAATCCATCCATAGAACACAAAGTCCCCCAGAAGCCCCTATCACCTCTGAAAAACAACTTTTCCATCTACCAAATTTTCTTGCAAAACTCTCTCAATCTTCACCACTCAACTTTGTTTCTTGTAGGAAGATGATGTCTGGTTTCACTTGATCAAAGCCTGTTTTGATCAGGAAAATATTTTAAGGGGAATTACATCCCCTGATATTCCATTAAAGGATTTTCAAGGCTCTCGGGGAGGGACAACGCCCTTCCCCATGATCAACAATTTACTCTAGTTTGTTGTGCACCCTGCTAAAGCTAACCTCACTTTGTTAGAATTTCTCCCTCTCTTATTTTTTTCTCCAATAGAAGGTTTTGATTTATCAGTGAAATTCTATGTTATATTTCTCATCTCTATTACATTAACTGCATCTTCAAAGCCAAAAAAACCTTCCTCTTCTTCATCAGTAGATTTGGGAAATTCACCATCAGAGTCTGACAGATTTCCACTGCTATCTTTAATGTTTTCAAAGGCACTGTCTAGATTTCAAATAGGTGAGCTATGTATGTCTTTGAAAGCTTCACTTCCACTTATTCCTCCCTCTACATAGGGACATTCCATTCTTGGTTCTTTCTCGATCATCTCTTAGTTGATCATTGTAATAAGTGGACATGGTTCTTTTTGGGGGGAGTGAGGTTTAAGTGGTGAATCCAAGCACCAACCTCTGTTTAAGCCTTCATCATCATCACATAGGAGATTTGAAGATTGTGGAATCCTACTGTTATCATAGAATGTGCATTGAAACTCCTTGTTGGTAATACCTTCCTAAAATCTATCAACATCCTTGAACGTAACCAGTGATCTACTTTCAGAGCTATCACCTTCCCTGCCTTTATGAATCTAATTTTCCTTTGACTCTATCATTTGGGTCTCTTTCTCATTCCCAAACATACTCTCTGTCTCCTTTGAAACTACTATTTTGTTACTTGCTGTCATGATTCATTTCCATCCATTCCTGCACTCATTCTCCATGGTCCCATTAATTGCCTCTATGAATCTTCCCTTGAGATTCCCATCTATATTTGGGTTACCTTGCATGTCCTTCATTTTATCTAGGATACTTATGTTCAGTTATGTTTCCAAACATTGACTTTGTCAGTTTTCTTCAGTGATGAGGATTATTTTGTTATTTATCTGGTCCGCTTCAGCCCATTTTGCTTTCTTTACACCTTTCTCCAAAGCATTAAGTTTATTATTTCTCATCACTGTTTCATCTCCTTTCTTTACCATCAATTTTTGATTCCATTCTCCATTTTTTGTGTTTATTAGTAGTTATCAGGGACGGGGTGGGCTTCCTACCACATTATTAGTAATTTAGGGCATGTGGAGTAGTTACTTTCCATAAGACATTCTTCAACTTTTAGAAAAGTCCTGAGCCTACTTCCCAAGATACTTAGGGTTTCAAAGCCCCAATATTCATGTGGGAGATTATGAAATAGAATCCATAAGGGTATTTCCTTAACTTTATCCTTATTAGGGTCAAAAAATTTTGACCAGTTGGTGAGGTAGAAGCCCTTCCCCTCCATCAAGTAAGGGCTATGATTCAATGCCCATTCCTTGTCTTGGCGGGTTGGTGCAGTCACCAAATAGAAGCCATTCAACATTGTTTTTAGGGTAAAAGCACACCCCCAAGTCTTAGAACACCATTCCTTAACCAAACTCAGCATTGGCAATTTCCCAGCCCATTTTAAGAAGAAAGCATGATCTTCTTAAAAGGTGATGGATTCATTCCAGAGATCATTTTCAATCAGAACATTAGTAACACAGCTAATATCAATTTTTGGAAATACCTCTTTCGACGCCTCTGTTGTTGTGACATTCTCTTTTGGTCTCCAAAATTTTTGCTTGATTCTTTGAAAGTCAAAAAATCTTTCATTATGGTGTTGAAAGCCATTAAAAGGCCATTGTCATCATTCATTGCTCATGCTCTTTGGTTTTCATTGGTGGAGAAAGGTTGAAAACCCTGTTGGTTTTGAGGGTTTTGAAACTTTTTTTTTTTAATGTCCCCACAAATCAGGATCTCTTTCAATCCTTCCACTTTTCCCCCATGGTCTACCCGAATATTCCAAGCCCAAGTGATTCTTGAAGGGTTTGGAAAATCGCACCTACCCATTGGGCCTTCCATAGCCGTTGGGAAGAAAAATTTTGAACTTGCCTCCTCCCGCTCACTCTCTCCGCTGCTCCATCATCTAAAACATTGATATATAAAATATATGACTATTTAATAATTAAATATTAATTAAATGCCTATATTTAATTAATTGATTTAATTATTAAGTCTTGATTAAATCATGATTAAATCCTCTAATAGGGTCACACCTAACAGTGTGTTTTTGTAACCTTTAACAGGGTTGGCTCCTAACAGGGCTCACTTCTAAAGAGTGAAAAATAGTAACTAGTTACATTGGTGGTTTTTACCATATTGGGTTTCCACGTTAAATCTTGGTGTCACTTGTGTATATGTTATTTGTTTCATGCTTTATGTTTCTACACTTAATCACTAAAGTATAATTGCATTGGATATCATAAAGATTGTTTAACACCCGAGTAACAGAAGAATATCTTAATTGACTGAGTAACAGTGTTATATTGTTTAAGACATCTAAGGGACAAAGGATTTGTTTTGGAGTAACTGATTCACCCCTCCCCTCTTAGTTACTTATCTAATTTACAACAATTGGTATCAGAGCTTCTCGTGCTTTCAGAGAAGGTTTCAAGGCCTAAGCTAAAGATCAGAGATGTCTTACAGAAGGGAGATCCCAAAGTTAAACAAAGACAACTTCCTAGGATGGAAAGAGCTGATGAAGCTACATCTATCTACTATCGGAGATGTTGGTTTTCAATTTTTGGAAAAAAAATATGTGGAACAAATAGGGACTATGACTATGGAATAGATGATGGAACAAAAGCTTCATAATATAATGATGATTGATATAGCTTCTTCACTCAGCTACTCAGAATTTGATGAAGTCAAGGAATGCCCTATTGCCTATGATATGTGGAAGAAATAATAGGACATTCCTGGATGAGATGCAAATGTAAAGAGAGTGAAAGCAGAAAGTCTCAGAGGAAAATTTGACCAGATGAAAATGACAGGAGAAGTAATTACAAGATACAGTGAAAGAATAAAAAAGATTGTGAGTACCATCAGAGCTACAAGTGGAATAATTGAACATTCAATAGTGGTAAAAAAGGTATTAATAACTTTAATTCCTATCTATGCTATTATATTTTTAGCTATTCAAGAGATGAGGTGCAATAAGGATGTAACTCTGGATACATTAGTTGGAAGGCTTACAACTTTTGAGCTGGACAACTTTGACAATTATTCTCCTAGCTCTAGAAACTTTGAGTCTGCATTCAAAGCTAAATTAAACCTTGTTGAGAAGGATAAATACTCAAAAGGGAAGAAGATTGAAAGTGACAATGATGATGAGTCTGATGATGAAGATCTAGACATTATTGAAGCATTACTTGCAAGAAGAGCTACCAAAGGAAAATACAAAGGAAAAATACCATTGATTTTTTTTTCATGTAATGAGGTTGGTCACATTGTTGCCAAGTGTCCGAACAAAGAATAAAACGATGAGAAAAAGTTCAAAAAATTCAAAGGCAAGAAGGATTTCAAGAACTACAAGAGCTACAAGGACAAGGGTAAGAAGTCTTGTTATATTGCTAAAGATTCTGACAGTGATGAAGAAGAAGATGAAATGGTTTATATTTCTATCAAGGACGAGTCAGATGAAGAAGATGAAAAGACAACACTTTTCTCACATATCACTAAAAATGACACATGGATAATTGATAGTGGTTTTTCTCATCACATGACTGGTGATAAGACAAAATTTCAATATCTTGTGCACCATGATGGTGGGAGTGTCAGTTTTGGGAATGATGAACCCTACTATGTGAAAGGAAAAGGTTGCATTACTCTGACAGAAGGAATCAAATGTGTTAATTCTTATTGGGTTGAAGGATTGCGGAGAAATCTACTCAATGTAGCACAGCTGAACAACATTGCTTCAAGGTAGAATTCATGAATGGTAAGGCCAAGCTCCTAAATGGTAAAGGGAACCTAGTTGGAACTTGGAGACAAACAAAAGGTAATCTATTCTATCTTGATCTCATTGAAGGTCAATTCTTTATTGCACAAGTAGAAGAAAGCTGGCTGTGGCATAAAAGGTTGTGTCACGTAAAATTTGATAATCTGGTAAACATAAGAAAGAACAAGAGAGTCAGAAGTATTCCTATATTGAAGAAACTTGAGTTAGCAATATGAAAACCATGTCAAATTGGAAAGATGAGCAAGACAAGTTTCAAGAGAAAGAATTACAATACTGATGAAGTCTTGGAATTGGTACATACTGACCACTGTGGACCAAATGGAACAAAAAACTATACTAGAGAGAAGTATTTTATTCTATTTGTTGATAATCATTCTAGAATGATGAATTTCATGTTTCTTAGAGAAAAATCAGAAGCCTTTCAGAAATTCAAATAGTATCTTGCAAGAGTTGAAAAGGAAATAGGAAAGAAACTAAAATGTTTAAGATCTATCAGAGGAGGAGAATTCATTTCTAATGAGTTCAATGAATTATGTAATGAAAGAGGAATCAAAATATAGGTATCTTACCCTGGTACACCACATCAAAATGGAATACTAGAAAGAAGAAATAGATCCATTATGGATTGTGCCACAACCCTAATGATTGAAAAGAATAATGCTACCAAATACTGGAAGGAGGCCGTCAGCACTACAATGTTCACCTTGAACCGAGTTCAATTGAAGAAAGGTAGTAACTAGACACCTTTTGAATTATGGTATGGCTATAAACCTAATGTTCATTATTTCAAAGTATTTGGAAGTAAATGCTACATCTTTCAGGGAGAAAGAAAAGGAAAACTTGATGCAAAAAGTGATGAAGGAATATTCTTAGGTTACTCATGTAAAAGCAAAGCATACAAATGTCTGAATATTACTACTCATAAAGTCATAGAAAGTGTACATGTCAAGGTTGATGAGTTTCTAGAAATATGTGAAGAGAAGAGTAGTAAAGAGCCTGAAGAATACAAGAACTTTGTGTATCATGAACCTAATACTATGCCTATGACCCAAGAAATGGTGATTGGATAGCAGAACTATCAACCACTGAATATACTAGCACAAACTATGCAACCCGAGCTGCTGGTAGAAGAGACTGAGTCATAGACAGAGGGAACCGAGTCTTAGAGAGAGGGACCCGAGTCACAAATAGAGGAACTTGAGTCACAGACAGTGGAACTCGAGCATCAGATAGAAGAACATGAATTTTTTTTTGAGAATGATAGACCTAGTGGATCAAGTCCAGAATCAAGACTAAATGATCCAGTACTTTCTAGGTATGTTAGAAGACATCATGCACCTGAGAAAATAATTGGAGGTCAAACAGAAGGTGTAATGACAAGGAACAAAATCAAAGGTATATGTCTACTAAGTGAATTTGAACCTATAAATCTTAAAGATGCATTGAATGATGAAATTTAGATAGAGGCAATGAATGAAGAAATTGAGTTGATTAAGAAGAACAAAAATTGGACTCTTGTACCTAGGCCAAAGGACAAGAATGTGATTGGAACCAAGTGGGTGTTTAGAAATAAGATGAATGAAAATGGTGAAGTTTCTAGAAACAAGGCCATACTATTTTGTAAAGGATATGCTCAAGAAGAGGGTATTGATTACAGAGGACATTTTTGATGCAGGTAGAGTGTAGATTGCAGGGCCTAGGGCACACCCACAGACCAACCACCTTGCAGATACAATGCGGAATTACCCAACAACACAATGAGAGAAGAGAAATGTAGAGATATTTATCATTAATATCATCAAAATTCAATACATACCAGGCTGTAAGGCCTTCCTAGTTATGGCCATATACATTAGAATGTATTAAAATTTGATCTGCCTACTACAGAGATCTCAGATCTTTAACATTTTCCTTCCTGCTCTAAGACTTGCTACCAAACTAAGAACATACAACCAAATAAATACAAGAGTCCAACCACTAATTCGGTGCTCAATTACAAAGGAGAGACCCAGATTTAGGTCCACATGGATCCCAATATAGATCCCAAATTAAATCTACAATGAAGACTAAAAGAAGAAGTCGGCCACCACTCCAAATTCCAAAAGAGACCAACTCGGCACAGGCACGGCCGAGCAACAGAGCACTCGGGAGTAGAAATCCGAGCAACAACAACACAAGATGCTATGCAACAACAACATAGGATGCTGAGCAACAACAACACAAGATTCTGAGCAATAGAAACCATGCCGAGAAGCTTCCAAACAACTAAAGACTAAACAAACATATTTTTGGGCGTATAGGATTGCCATTGACCCAAGATGCTCCTGCATCGGACACCTAGGGTTAAAAAGAAATGATTCCCTGAATGATGTGTCAGGTCCAACCTAAAATGAATCCAACTTAGATTGAGAAATGCAAGATGAGTCCTCAATTGGTCTGTTCTTCCATTTTACCAGATATTCTATGTATTCTTTTCCTCTTGTACTTCTGCCAACTCTATGTTTCAGGATCTTCTCAACTTCGTCTATCTATTTCTTCAGATAATCACTTTATATAGTTACTTCTTCATCAGGTTCATGATATTCATACAAGTTTGAAATATTGAATATAGGTGATATATCCATGTCATCAGGTAATTCAACTTCATAAGCATTTCCACTATCAAATCTTCTCAGTATTTTACAAGGACTAAATTTTTTCATCTTCAGTTTCCCATATGTTCCAATAGGAAATCTTCCTTTCTTCAAATGAACCATCATAGCATCACCAACTTCAAATGTCTTATGTCTTCTTGATCTGTCTACATCATCTTTGTATTTCTGATTACTTTTCTCCAGCTTTTGCTTTACATTCTCATGCAATCTTTTCATAAATTTTGCAAATTCTTCTGCTTTAGCACTTCTTTTCTCTTCACCAACAATGTTTCTCAAATCTAATATACCTCTAGGCTGAGTGCCATGAACAATCTCAAATGGTGTTTTTCCAGTACTTCTGTTCACTGAACTGTTGTATGCAAACTCTACTTGTGCGAACATCAAATCCCAATTGCCTGGTGTGTCTCCAACTAAACATCTCAATAAGTTACCCAAACTTTTGTTCACAACTTCTGTTTGTCCATCAGTCTGTGGATGAAATGTTGAGCTAAATTTCAAGTCACTATCCAACTTCTTCCAAAGTGTTTCCAAAAATAGCTTACAAACTTACTGTCTCTGTCAGAGATGATACTCTTTGGTAATCCATGCAATTTGACAATTTCCTTAAAGAAAAGATCTTCTATATGAATAACATCTGATGTTTTCTTACATGGTATGAAATGTGTCATTTTAGAAAATCTATCCACAAAAATAAATATGGAAGCATTACCTCTTGTTGTCCTCGGAAGTCCAAGAACAAAATCCATGCTGATATCACTGCAAGGTTTCTCAAGAATAGTAATAGGTGTATACAAACTAGTATTCTGACTCACTCCTTTTGCAACTTGATAGACTCCACAACTTTTCACAAATTTCTAAACATTCTTATATAATTGAGGCCAAAAATACCTCTCCTTTAGCAAACTCAATGTTTTATCAATGCCAAAGTGTCCAGCCAATCTACTACTATGTTTCTCTTTTATCAAATTGATTCTCATTGATCCTCTTGGTATGCATAACTGAATGCCTTTAAACAACATATCTTCCTGAATGAAATAGTCTTCATACTTACTTTATTGATTTGTATTAGGTGCTTTACACACTCTCCACTACTCTGAAAAATCAAGATCATCTTCATACAATTTCTTCATGTCATCAAAGCCAAGAACTTCAATTCTCATTTTAGTCAACAAAGATCTTCTTCTACTTAATGCATCAACAACTGTATTAGAAACTCCACTCTTATGCTTAATCACAAATGTAAAACTCTGTAAATATTCTACCCATTTCATATGTCTCTGATTCAACTTATTTTGACTACCCAAGTACTGTAAGGCCTTATGATCAGTATACAACACAAATTCATTTGGCATCAAGTAATGCCTCCACTTCTTCATAGCTTGCACAATAGCATAAAAATCTTGATCATAGACAAAATATTTTCTCTTTGCATCATTCAAATTTTCACTAAAGAAAGCAACGGGTTTACCTTCTTGAGTCAACACAGCTCCAATTGCACTTCCACTTGCATCACATTCAACTTGAAATACCTTATTGAAATTAGGTAAGGCTAGCATAGGTAATTCAAAAACCTTTTACTTCAAAGATTCAAAACTCTTATCGGCTCCATGTGTCCATTTGAATTCCCTTTTGTCTCCTCTCATTGTCTTAGTCATAACATTGCAAATAGAACTGAAATTTCTGGTAAACTTTCTGTAAAAACTTGCCAATCCATGAAATGATCTTACCTCAGTAACATTCTTAGGTGTAGGCCAACTCAATATAGCTTCAACCCTCTCTGGATCCATCTTCAAACCATCAGCTGAAATCACAAAACCCAAATATACAAGCTCTTCTTTCATGAAGGAGCACTTCTTCAGATTTATCAGCAATTTTTCCTCTTTCAATCTCTGCAACACTTGTTTTATGTGCATCAAATGTTCTTCTCTGGTTTTCCTGAATATCAGAATATCATGTAGGTATAAAATCACACATTTATTCAATAATTTCTTCAAAACTTCATTCATCAATCTCATAAATGAACTTGGTGCATTAGTTAAACCAAAGGGCATAACCAACCACTCATATAAACCTTCTTTTGTCTTGAAATCAGTTTTCCATTCATCTCCTTCTCTGATTCTGATCTGATGAAATCCACTCTTTAAATCAATTTTGGTGAAATACTTTGCTCCACTCAAACAATCCATTATGTCATCCATTCTTGGTATAGGAAACCTATACTTGACTGTGATTTTGTTTATTGCTCTGGAATTAGTGCACATTCTCCATTCTCCATTCTTCTTAGGTGCCAACACAGCAGGTACTACACATGGACTCAAAATTTCTCTGATCAAGCCTTTGTTCAACAATTCATGAACTTGTCGATTGAGATCTTCATTTTCAGCAGGTGTCAACCTATCTAGTGCTTTATTTGGTAAACTAGCTCCAGGAATCAGATCCATACAGTGACTGATATCTCTGATTGGTGGCAAACCATCAGGTACATTATCTGAAATGATTTCTTTGTATTTAGTCAGCAACTTCTAAACTTCTACAAGTATGTCATCTTCTGTATTCTTACTTGGTTTTTTAGGAATCAAAGCATAACAAATATCATCTCTTTTCAGATCTTTAACAAACTGTCTACCTTCCATCAGACAAACTTTCACAGATGTACATAACTCATCAGCAAATTCTTCAATCAAAGGTAACAAAATTTGCTTCTTACCATAAACCTAAATAGAATATCTATTCAACCTTCCATCATTTATAACATGTATATCGTATTTCCATGGTCTACCCAACAAAATATGGCAACAATCCAGTGGTATAATATCACATAACACCTTATCATAGTACTTTCCAATTTTCAGATTCACAAAACATTGCTCACTTACCATTAATGTGTGCTCATCTTTGATCTATGAGATTTGATAGGGTTTTGGATGCTTCATCCTCTCCAACTATAATTTGGTGACCATATCTTCAGATGCTAGATTTTCTGAGCTTCCACTATCAACAATGACTTTCCAAACTTTGTCTGCAACTCTACATCTGGTTTTGAAAAAAATTTTCCTGATAGGATCTTGCTTATCTTTCTCACTCCATAGTATCCTTTTGATCATGAGATTATTTTTAGGTTCATTGGATGTTTCCTCTTGGATTAATGCATTTCTGCTACTGCTACCACCTTTCTTTCTTGCATGTGTACATTCAAAAGATTTGTGTCCTTCTTCTCCACAATTGTAACAAGTTACTTGGAACCCTCTTCTACTATAACCACCTCTGGAGTAATTACCTCTTCCTCTGTATGAATTTCCACCTTTCCATTCAGTCTTTCCTTTGTCTTTATTAGTGTCTGTATTTGAATTGTCTAGTTCAGATCTACTATTTTCACCATGAGATCTACCTCTTCCTCTAGGCAATCTACCACCTCTACCTCTTTTTCTTTGTTAATATCTTCTCTTCAAATTTTCTTCAGCCTTTAGGGAAAATTGGTATGCCTCTTCAATACCTTCTATCTTGATCAAATTGATCTCATCTTGCATGAAACTTCTCAAGCCATTCAGATATCTTGCAAATCTTTCCACTTCATCTTCAACATGTCCAGATTTGATGTCCAATCTGTAAAAATTTTCAGTATAGTCTTTGGCTATTTTGTCGTTCTGCTTCAAACTTTGCATTCTCCAAACTAGGTTAATCTGGTAATCACAGGGCAGAAATTTTCCTTTCAACTTGTTCACCATCTTATCCCATACCTTGATTTTTTCTTTTCCTTTCTTCTTTCTATCCAACTGCAGATGTTCCCACCATAAGGATGCATGACCTTTCAATTTTGTGCTTGCAATCTTGACCTTCTTGTCTTCTGCAACATTCTCATATTCAAAATATTTTTCCATTTCAGTGATCCAGTCAATCAATTCATCAGAATCTAGCTTTCCACTATACTCAGGAGGAACAAACTGAGGTGTGGATTTCAAACTTGTCAAGGCTCTCAGGAATCTTTCTTCTTCCTGGTCCATCATAGGTACAGGTGTAGCTTCACCTTGAACCTCTTCAAATTCATCATTACTAACATCTTCAAGATGTCTTCCTGTACGCTGGGCTGTCTCAATAGCTTCCAATCTTCCAGCCATTTGTCTAAGCATATCAACTAGACCTTAATCAACATTTCCTCTCCCACGAACCATCTTGAAACTCTCTACAATTGTAGGTCAAGTCGCAACCTGCTACCCTACAACAATATCTTTAGAGTTCACAAGAAGGATCCACGGATCTTAACTCACTCTGATACCACCTGACGTAGGTAGAGCATGGACTACAGGGCCTAGGGCACACCCACAGACCAAACACCTTATGGATACAATGTGGAATTACCCAACAACACAGTGAGAGAAGAGAAATGTAGAGATCTTTATCATTAATATGAGAAAAACTCAATACATGCCAGGCTGTAAGGCCTTCCTAGTTATGGCTATATACATCAGAATGTATTAAAATTCGATCTTCCTACTACAGAGATATCAGATCTTTAACATTTTCCTTCCTGCTCTAAGACTTGCTACCAAAATAAGAACATACAACCAAATAAATACAAGAGTCCAACCACTAAGTCGGCGCTCAATTACAAAGGAGAGACCCAGATTTAGGTCCACACAGATCTCAAGATAGATCCCAAATTAAATCCATAATGAAGACTAAAAGAAGAATTCGGCCACAGCTCCAACTTCCAAAAGAGACCAACTCAGCACAGGCACGACTGAGCAACAGAGCACTCGGCAAGAGAAATCTGAGAAACAACAACACAGGATGTCGAGCAATAGCAACACAGGATGCCAAGAAATAGCAACATAGGATGCCGAGCAATAGAAACCATGTCGAGCAGCTTCCAAACAACTAAAGACTAAACAAACATATTTTTGGGTGTGCAAGATTTCCATTGACCCAAGATGCTCCTGTATCAATTTTTCTCCTGTTGCAAGACTTGAAGGAGTTAGAACTCTTCTAGCATTGCTGCACATAAAGGATACAAAGTATATCAAATGGATGTGAAATATGTATTTCTAAATGGAATCCTAGAAGTAATTCTACATTGAGCAACCTAAAGGATTTGTTGATCCTAGGAGAAGGAATATGGTTTGCAAGCTACACAAAGCATTGTATGGATTGAAGCAAGCGCCGAGCCTAGTATCAAAGACTACATAGTTATCTAGTAAGTATTAGATTTTAGAGGTGTAATGATAATAGTAGCTTGTAGATCAAAGAAGGACCACAAAACAAAATACTGTTAGCAGATATATTTGTTGATGACATATTATTCACTGGATATGATGACTTATGCAAAGCATTCTCTATAGCTATGAGTAAAGAATTTGAGATGTCTATGTTTGGTGAGATCAAATTATTTGTTGGATTACAAGTACATCAAATGAAGGATGGTATCTACATTACTCAATCAAAATATATCAAGGAGAAACTCACAAAATTTGGTATGGAAGATTCCAAACCAGTTGGAATACCCATGTGTACTGGACAAAAACTATCTAAGGATGATGATTCAAAAGAGGTAGATCAAACCAACTACAGACCCATGATTGGAAAATTGCAATATGTTGTTTGAACACCAGACCTGATATAGCATTGGCAATTGATATTGTTGGAAGATTTTCAACTAATACCAGAGACAATCACCTAATGGAAATCAAAAGAATTTTGAGAGATCTGAAGGGTATTGAAGACTATGGTTTATGGTATAAGAAAGGTGGGAACTTTGATTTGAAGGAATTCATTGATGCTGATTGGGCTGGAAGTGTTGATGACAGGAAAAGCACCAGTGGTGGAGCTTTCTTTCTTTGAAAGAGGTTAGTGTCTTGGACTAGCAAGAAACAAAATTATATTTCTCATTCTATAGCAGAGGAAAAATATGTTGTTGCAGCAGTGAACTATTCAGACATCATATGGATCAAGCAGTTATTGTTAGGAATGAAGGAAGAAGTAAAAGAACCAGTTATCATCTATTGTGACAACACCAGTGCCATTAACATTTAAAATAATCCTGTGATGCACACCAAAACCAAGAATATAGCAATAAAGTATCATTTATTGAGGGAATTGGTATAGAATAAAGAAGTAAGGTTAGAATATGTGAGTACTAAAGAACAAGTTGTAGACATATTCACCAAACCCTTACTTAAGGATGAATTCCACTATCTTAGAGGAAAGCTAGGGGTGCTTCCCCTAACTGAAGCTCACTAAAATACAGTTTAGTGATGCATCAACCTGAGCCAAAGTGAAGATCTATCAGTTGATGCATATATATCAGAGATGACTACAGATGAATTAGTACATTCAGGTACATTACAAATATAAAGAGAAATAGTCTTGACTATTGGTATTTGTGGAGATAGAGTCTTTGGCATATGTTGTCAAAGAGGGAGAGTTTTACTATAATACATAAATAATTACTTAAGGGAGAGTTCATTAATGATCATAACAAAAAGAGGGAGAGTTTGATGAAAGAGGGAGTTTTTGGATAAGAATCAAAAAGAAGCTAAGGACATTAAAGAAATTTTTATGTTTCTCTACAATTCTTTGCATTATGACATGTTGTGTTGCCATCAATGCCAAAGAGGGATATTGTTGAAGACAATTATTCAATTGTGTATTATCATTGATGTTACACATGTATTTACACTTATGTAGTGATGTTACACAAATGTCTACACCCAGACCGAGCACAGTTGGTGAATAGAAAGAGTTTTTAAGTGTTGGCTGAGTCACTCAGGCATTTCAGTCATGGTCGGACATTAAAGAAATTTAGTGTTGAATGAGTTGATTATTCAGTGTCATCCAACTAACAGTGGTTTACATTCTATAATTAATTGGTTATATGAGGCCGACTAAATTGTGATTTATTACTTATTTAGAAGTGTATTCAAGCTGACTTAGCAGGGGTTATCATATATATGAAAGGTCAAGTTTGGATTGAAGAAGAGAGGAAGAGTGTGAAAAAGGTTGAAGAAGCAGAAGTGTGGAATTCTGTGACATGAAGAGTGAAGGAGAAATCAGATGGGATTCTAAAGGAGTACATACGACTTGAATCTACAATAGAATATCTTATCAGCAAGGATCTAGTTATAATCAGAATAGAGATCTAAATCACCAAAGACACTTGCTTACACATACATGTCAATTCATTGTTACTTTCTAACAATTTTAGCAGTGATCTCAAAATCTCTTAACAAAGTAGACTTAATAGTCTTTTTGTAAATCCTCTCACAAGGTAGCATTTCTATGTTGAATTGTTAAATACCTCTAACAAGGCCATTCCTCATAGGGTGATTAAATCCTCTAACAGGGTCACACCTAACAGTGTGTTTTTGTAACCTTTAATAGGGTTGGGTCCTAACAGGGCTCACTTCAGAAGAGTGAAAAATAGTAACTAGTTACATTGGTGGTTTTTCCCATATTGAGTTTCCACATTAAATCTTGGTGTCACCTGTGTATATGTTATTTGTTTCATGCTTTATGTATCTGCACTTAATCGCTAAAACATAATTGCATTGGATATCATAAAGATTGTTTAACACCCGAGTTATAGAAGAATATCTTAATTGACCGAGTAACAATGTTATATTATTTAAGACATCTAAGGGACAAGGGATTTGCTTTGGAGTAACTGATTCACCCCTCCCCTCTAAGTTACTTATCTCATTTCCAACAAAATTTATATAAGGTAGATTTTATAAATTAATTTATGGAGACTTAATGTGCATTTTCTTTGGAAAAATTAATTATAGTGTTATTAGTAATTTTATTAGATAAACTAATTTGTATAGTGCTTACTATAAATGAGTTTATCACTAAGTTTTATTAGTCTTTATGGAATCGTATTTATCATGCCATGATGTGTTTTCTGAGTGAATGTTGGACAGATTGTGTGTTTCTTTCTTTTACAAACTGCAATGTGTCAAGTATCTGTTTGGATCAGATGACTTTTAGGGTGAAAACAAAGGTTTTGGGGTTTCTATTTCTATGGTGTTTGTGTGCTTCAATGCATGTTCATGTTGATATCAATTTTGGTCTTGATCTTTCTAGCCAACCTAGTTTATCTAAACTTGTCTTATGTGCTTCTTGGAGAGTATTTATGTTTCATGGTTAATTGAGAACCTATGTATTCCTGTTTGGGCGGGAATCAGTGGCGAGGTTTATGTTATACCTTTCTAATGTTCTTTTGTGAACCTAGGGTAGGTTACCTAGTTGTGTAGTAGGGGGTGGCTTGCAATAATTGTTAGGGCTGAAAAGTGGCTGCCATGATCATTTATTGTAAGTAATTGTAACAAGTGATAACATAATAATTTATTAGGGGGTTTTAGTATATCTAATAAGATATGTTTCCTCACCCATGCTTGAGCACTATTATAGGCTAATATGGAGGATGAGATGATTCTTCCTACCTTGAGGGGTGTGTGTCTGACATAGTTGGTGACTTTGTCTGTTTGAGAGGTCATTGATACCATGTATGGTCACTTGAGTGTCGGGGTCTAGAGAGACTTCTAGGACAAAACTTAAGGGTTAGACATACATGATAACAACTTTCTACATGCATCTTAAGTTATCCTATGTGTGTTGGTTGCCTCTGGTATTGTTTAGATTTCCTTATTGTGATTCATAGAGCTTCTAAGATCTTACTATGTACATTTCTCTATGATGTCATGTATACCTTTGTTGCCTTCTTGTTGTATACCCATGTGAGTGGGCCTGTTATTATCTCTTCAGCACAATGGGAGTGGACCTTTGGTTCCATGAGGTTGGGTGGTAGTGATTCTTATTACCATTGATATCTGACGTTCATCTTCATGCTTGGATGATCCATGTTGCAGTTCTTCTTCTATCTTCTTATTCTTCTAGAGACTTGTTTAGTTTCATGAGATGTATATTTGTACCATATGTGTATATTGGTTGACATCCTATCAGAGGATGCATTGTATCATTATGTATTATTGCACACCCTATGACTTGTGTAGTGGATGTTGCTTCATTTGTGTACCTTGGGTATTAGTTGTATATGTGGTCTTATTATATAGGATGTATATTATTGGATTTAGTTGATGTATCCTTTATGTTAAGTTCTTTATATTTGTTTTCATAGATTAGTTTTCTTGATTAATTCTACGTCTAGGAACCCTCTAGATTTGTAACCTTTGTTGAGTTGTATTTATGTGTATGACATTTATCTCATTGTGTTGCTTCTGAATTGTTATCATTATTGATTGTAAACATTTAACAATAAATTATCTTGTTAACTTAGGGGCATGTTTAGGTTTGTTCTCCTAGGTTCCCTAGCAGGCCATTACACTTGGTATCAAAGCCAGGTTTCTACACTGGGATCTTTGGGAAAATTGTGTGCCCATTAGTTAGTTAGTAGTGCATGATAGCACACATCTCCTCGTGTCTTTAGAGTCATTGTTGATGATCTCTTATTCATGTATGTGGTTCTTTCCACTTTATTTGGGTGTGATGTTTAGTCTTGGTTGTTATAGTTGAATACCTACTGAGGCTCGAATTGTGCTAAGATACATGATTGAAACTCTAGGGTCTCTAGTCTCATCATTGCTCATGAAGTTCATAATTATCTATAGGAGGGATTTTGATAGTGAGCAGATGGCTTGGTTCTTTTTGTCTTGTATTGTTGCATGTATGAGGGCTTTGTGATGGTCACTAGACTGCCCCATCTATTATAGTATGATAGTTTGTGTATGTTGTACGTGATGTGTTGTGGGAATGGCGTCCTAGTTTGAAGAACTCCTTGTTGCTTGTTTTCTTTCTCTTTGAGTGACTTGAAATTTCTCTTGAGTGACCTATTTCTTAGCCCTATGGGTGTGATTATATTGATTGTGTACTATTAGACTTTCATGTTGTAGTGAGTTGACTTTATTTGGGGAATATAAATTGTATTGTGTGGGTGTTGTAATCAGATTTGAGGAATATGATTAAATATGGAATTGGAAGGTAAATTTTTGTTTGTTCAATACATTGTGCATTGTTAATAAATACATATTATTCATTAGGAAGAGGGCATAAATAGATTTGAAATTGTACCTTATCATTATTATAGATCAATTGGGTAAAGGACCTAAGTCCCCAAGTAAAGTATGTATTGCATCCATAGTAGAACTCTTGTAACTCTTTACCTATTTGTAGCGTTTTGCAAATGATTAATTTAATATTAATGTTAGTAATAGAGTAGAGTTCATAATTGCATGAAGTTGCGTAAAGATGGTGTTAGAAATATAAAAAATTGTATGCCTTGAGTTATTGGGTGTATACTCTAACACATCTAGAGTGAAATACCTTGGATGTCGTGAAGTGACTACTTCCTTGAGTGTGGCTATCCTTAGTCACCTTGATATGTGAAATGTTTTTAGATTGATGATTTATTTTGGTTTATTGATATCTTGTTATGATGTATGTGGGTCAACATTCATTTCTTTGAATTCTCTTATCACTAGATTAGTCACCCAAATCTCTTTTATTTGTCTTTTGGTTTAAAAATTGAAACAAACATTGACATTAAAAATATGATGTATTTAAAACTATTGCTTTGTGTTTATTTATTTTCTTTTGTCGCTTTTTGGTTTTGGCTTTGAGTTGTTGTTTGGTTCTTTTCGTTCCTTTAGGTATAGAGTCTGTTGAGTCAAGAGATATTGCTAGGGGCCTTAGTAAGGATCAGGCCATTAATATTCAACACCTTGTCAGAGAGATTAATGACCTCACTGATGGAGGAGTTCGAGTCTTTCAATCTTGAGATTTTAGAGATGAACTTATTAAGGTTGTGTTGGTTGAATATAACCATCCTACGTACTCAAAGGGTGATCTAAACCAACAAAGTAAGAAACTCTCTCCTGGTCATAGTGGTGGTTTTTGGTATACTAAAAATTGTAACCTTTAGTGTGGCAAGTGCTATAAAGCTATCAAGTGTGCACAAACCCCCCATCAGGATGTTAGTAGGGGAGCTTGTTTTTCTTATGGGCACCTTGGTCATATTGTGGTCAAATGTCCTCAGTGTGCAGCACAGTTCTTTGGGTAGAGGCCAGTGGCTTCTAAGCCTACAATTGGGAATGTTGGTGGATCTCATAGAGAATATGTAGCCTTTGATCACCATCCAATTGTGTATCATACTTTTATTAGTGGGCTTGTGAATAGATAGTTTTCAGATTTCTGCAGTAGGGAATAATCCTCAGTGTTCAAATCAGAGACCTAGGAAGGGTCCTATGGGATCCGTAATTTGAGTTTTTTTTGGACTCGGTGGGATGTTTTGTGTTGAGGTATTCATATCTCTATCTATGTTGTAGGGTTTGAGGAGTAATCCTAGTTTTAGGGGGGAGGATTTAATACCCACCCCTTAGGTTGCTTGATTTTCTATTTTGGTTGTTGAACTCTTTTAGGCCTTTTCATGTATGAGTTAGCTATTTCAGTTGGTTTTGAGGATATTCATGTATTGATTTCATTATGTTATTGATTCATTGCTTAGTGTATTATATCTTCTATCTACATGTGATTATGGATATTTCAAGATGGTTATGTATGTGTTATGATGTTATTTTGATAATGCTTTTCTAACAATACTGACTGTATATATGTATGCACATGGATCATTTGTATGTTTTACTTTTCTATTTGACATGTTTGGTATGGTACGGGACAGAGTCATAGTTACTTGCTTTGGCAAGATCCACACAATAAACTAGTCTCAACCATTCTTTTTTATATTATATGTATGTATATTCATCTTTGTGATGATAGGTTTGCAGGTACCAGGATACATCTTACCTAAATTAGCAGGAGTGAGCATGCCCTATCGCAATATCTCAATGGTAAGAGAGGGGAGATAATATTTAGGCCTAAATCCCTACCCTAAACCCTTATTTTTTCATAGAAATGGACAAGAATCTAACTGACTACCCTGTCTGAATCCGTCAAGTGATGTGGATTCGTGAGCCTTTCTGTGTGTGCTTGAGTGTCTGTTTCATTTGTTTCTCTATTTCAGTTGTTTTTGCTGATTAGATGGGTTTCAGTTTATTTAATGATGCTTTTGACTTGATTTATTTAATGACTAATCATGGTAAATATTAATGAGTAATTATGGTAAATATTAATGTTAATAATTGTACCTTTATTAAGGTTAAAACATTGATATATTAAATATATGGCTACTTAATAATTAAATACTAATTAAATACCTATATTTAATGAATTAATTTAATTATTAAGTCTTTTTTTTATCGCATATAAGGAAAGTAGTAGGGGAGCTTATAGAGTTTATGAATCATTTCAGTTGGGTAGGGTGTATAGCCATAGCCAAATCAAAAAGCCCTCAAAATTATAGATTGTTCATATTACGTTAGCTACATATAATACTATTGAAAAAGATACAAGTGTTACTGAGGGGGGTCTTCATGTTCAGCATTAGACTCATTAGAGTCAAGAGAGACTGCAGAGTATCCAACTATTTCATGTGCACCGAAGATGGGCACAACATTAGTAGCTAGACCTGGGTTACCCTCCTTCACCTATTCGAGGAACTCAGTGAGGAGGCTATTGAAAGTTATCCCAGTCTGATTGGTGGTGTATCCATGGGCTATATATTTCTTGTCAACGATACCTTTTCCCTCTCTTAGAATTTGGATAAATTTTCTCTCTTTGAGCTTCACCACCACTGTGACCTATAGAGAAACATTAATAAATATGAGTCTCCTTAGAGACTCAGTAGCATCCCTTCCTTTCCATACCGAAAAATCATCATTCCTAGCCTTCCAAATATTCCATAATACAACAAAGGAAAGAATAGACCAAAAATAATTGCAAAATTTGTTGATGTTGATACTCCCAGAAATGATGTTCAGAACATGGAAATGAGTATTGAAAGTAAGCCCAAATATTTTCTAGATTTCTGAAACAAACACACATTCAAAGAACACATGTAATGTTGATTTAGGGTTTTTACAAATAGAACAGAGGTTGGGTTCCCCCTCCCAGGTTTCTTGAAGGGCAATTTGTGGAGCTGCAGTCTCCAAAGGAAGTAGGTTAACTTAGGTTCCACAGGTCTAGACCACAGAGAGGAAAGGTACTTGTTCCAGTCTGGGTGGGGCACATCAAGGTTCCATTTTGAATTAGTGTGGGATAGGATGGTAGGGTTGAAGGTGATCTTTTGGTAAAGGAACTTTCTCTTGACTAGGTTGAGGGGGGAGTTGTCAGACCAAACAAGCTGGGAGGAGCATGTACTAGGGGAACAACAGGCCACAACTCTCCCTAGGGACTCAAGAGTAGCAGCAAGACTAGCGTAGGCCCTCTTTTTGGTCTGGGGAAGGTTGAAGTATATATCCAAGGTATCCCATGGAAAGAGACTACCCTTGTGCAAAATTTATTGAAAACATTTCATGCCTTTCTTTGCCCATTTTTTGACTAAGCATCTCTGTAGAAATGTCAAGGGCTAGCTATTATGATCTCGATTCCACCATATAGATTTATCACCACAGATCACTCCATTTCCTTCCAAAGGGGATGAGTTGGTTAGGAAACTCTTGACATGTCTCCAGCTCTTCTAGATAGCTCCGAAGAAATTAGAACCTTCAACTTTAACCTTGCACTCCAAACCTTGGAAGTCTGTGAAGCTCATCTTATTCCAATGCTTATACTTGGCAGGATGGCCTCTGCATACATTGTTCCTAATAAGGATCTTCCAAGGTTCTTCCCCTACCACTTCTTTAGCAATCCATTTGATTGCCAGGGAAATACCTTGGGTCTTGAGGTCTTTGAGACCTAAACCTCCCCATAATTTGTCTCTGGTTCACCACTCCCAAGATATTGCATGTGACTTTTTGTTTCCCATACTGTCTGACCAGAGAAAGTTCCTGACAATCTTCTGTATTTGTTCAAATTAATTCTGGTTGAAGATCCATGTAGATGAATAGTAGATAGGATAGGATGAAAGAATATTTTGGAAAACTTGTAGCCTACCCAGAAAGGATAGGAGTTTGTTGCCCCATTTGTTTAGTTTTAGGAGGATTCTATCTTTTATCCAGTTCCACATGTTGTTGATATTAGGTTCTACAGTAAATGGAAGGCCTAGGTACTTAACAATGTGGTTAGGTCCTCCCCATTCAAGCCCAAATCTGCTCCACCAGACTGGGGGATGTTCCTTCCACCCCAGCAAATAGTGACTTAGCAATGGATATCTTGATGCTTCAAGCTTGGCAAAACAAGTCTAACTTGGCCATGAGTTTGTCCATGTTGTCTTCCACAAGGTTCATGAGAATTGTAGTTTCATCTACAAATTGGATGTTTGAGACCTCTGGGCCATTGGGAAGGGTTATAACTTTGACTTTGGGGGATAAGGAGTCATCGCTTAAGAGATAATGGAGGGAGTTTTCTGCAATAAAAAAGAGGGAGGGGGCAAGGGGACGCCCCTATCTTATGGATCTCGAGAGATCAAAGGCATTAGATCTGAATCCATTGACTTCAACTGCCGCCATAGCTGCATTCAGTAGAGTGGTTACCATATTGCAAAAATAATTGGGGAAGCCAAGGCTGTCAAGCATACAAAGGATGAACTTCCATGCAATCTTGTTGTATGCTTTCTCATAATCTATGAGTATTATTGAGCAGTTCTACCCAAAATTTTTAGCCCAATCTAGTGATTCCCAACATGTTAGGAGGTTTTTAAGTATGTACCTACCTTTAACAAAGCCAATTTGGGTGTTATTAATCACTTTGGGGAGAATGTTCACAAGTCTTAGAGATAGCACTTTGGCCAAAATATTGTAGCCAACATTAAGTAAGGTGATGGGCCTCCAGTTTTTGATGAGGAGTATGTCTCCTTCCTTGGGGATCAGCTTAATAAGTACTGCATTGATAGATTGGTCAAGGGATCTTGCTTCAATGGCTTTTCTTAAGGTCATGAGGAGACTCTGGCTTATCCACTCAACATTGCTTTTAAAAATTCCATTGTTAGGCCAGCAGGGCCTGGGGCTTTGTCATTGGTCATGCTCTGAATGGAATCACTGATTTATTTAATAGAGAGGTCCCTCCCAATTTCTCTAGCATCCTCCTTAGAGATCTTACTAGGGATGTTACTTTTGATGTTCTGTCTAGCAGCTTCCATGGAGTTATCATCTTCTGATGCAAACAACTTGTTGTAAAATTCTGAGAAGGTATTGGCAATATCTCCTTGATCAGTAATGTCTACAGCCTAATCTCTAATACAAGTAATCCTATCCCTCACCTCCTTTTTGAGTGTATGGAAGAAGAATTTTGAGCCTCTATCTCCCATATTAAGCCAGTTGGCTCTGGTACAGACCTTAGCTCTCCTAGTTTTATCCAATTGTAGATTCCTGAGGGCATCTCTGCAATGCATAACTTTATCTAGGAGGGTAAGGTCTTGGGGGTGGTTCTGTATCTGGAGCTCTACCTCTTGGAGGTCTTCAACCAACTTGAACTCTTCCCTCCTCCCATCTTTGGATCTTTTTTTACCCACCACCTTAAGCATTGATTGCCAGGAACTGGTGGTTTGGTTCCACTTGCTTGCCTTAGATTCATGATTAGAAATAGACTCATTAAACTATGCAATTATTTTGATTTCTGCCTGTACATCTGGATCTTTGAGAAGAGAGGAGTTGAGTGAAAATACTGTCTTCCTTCCCTCTACTATTACCTTATCAATAATGAAGTAGATACTGGTGAGAATGGGGTGATGGTCAAAGAGGGTGAATGGGTGGACCTTGACACTATTGTCCAAGGGCATGGGGGGACAATTGAAGAACTATTTGTTCATGTAGATCCTGTCAAGTCTGGAGCATATCCTCTTCTCTCCTTTTTGAAAGTTGGACCAGGTGAACCAAATGACCTTAGATTCACTTTATTTCCTGCCAGGGGGTCAAAGAGATTAAATTTAGACATCATCCTAATCTAGAAGATCATTTCATTTCCCTTCCACTCAAATATAATGCCTCCTTTGTCTTGGGCCCTTTCAGTCATATAAAATTCTCTATTAATAATCCATGGAATGTCTTCTAGCTCCAAAATCCACTTCTATAAATAAATCCTAGCATTGTGTTTGTTTGGGGCATAAATTGAGCATACTCCAAAAGTAGTATCCTCTTCCCTAAAAATAGTCCAGACGGCCCTGTTACATGGAGAGAATCCCAAACTCTTCACTGATTTCCTCCACCTTAGTCCTACTAGAATCAAGGTGCCTCCCTTACCCTTCTGAGGTTTAGTGGAGAACGCCTCTAAATCCTTCCAAATGTAATTAAGTGCAATCTCTAGGGAGAACCCAATTACTTTGACCTCTTTAATCATAAGAATTTCTATCTCCTTATTGAGTTGGAGAAATCTCTTGACATAATACTTTCTATCATAGGATTCCAACCGTCTAACATTCCATGATGCACAGTTTACCACCATTGGGAAATCATTTGTTAGGTCCCATAAGATGCTTAAATCTCCTGAAGCATTGGGGATTTCCTTCTTATGCACTTTGTGAGGTTTATGATTTCCAGAGATATTGGGGGTCTACCTCTCTTCCTCTTGATGATAGTTCAATCAACTTCTCCCTGCTCTAAACTTCTCATAGGCATCCTGGCTTTATTGCTATAGTTTTCATGTCCATAAGTGAAGACAAAGGTCTTGTCTTCACCTCTGTTTCCCTCTACTGGACCTACCTCTATTTCTCCCTCCTCAAGGCCCAAATCCTCCTTCTGATCTATATCCACCCTTAGCATCTTTGTGTCTACGAAGGGTAGCTCTACCACTACCTTCCTCCAAGCTTCAAATTTCCATAGGTTTGGTGGGGGAGGAAGCGGGGGGGAAGGTATCACCACAATGGAGAAGCCATTTAGCTTGTCATCCTCTCCATGTGATGAGGGAAGAATGCTTCCTCCTCTAGCATTATCAGGTACAGGGGGTTCAACATTAGGAGGGCTAGATAGTGTGCATGGGCTATCAAACTTATCTACAGGCATGCCGAATGATGGAGGCAGACTAGAAGAAGCCTCTCAACCTTGAGGGAGGACATAGTAGGTTTTCCATTTGGGTTTAGGGATTTCTCTAATTTTATCAACCTTGAATTGAATCTGTTATAGTTCTACTTGCTGAGCATTGAGATTTATGTGCTTTACCCTGGTGGGTTTATCCTTGGGTTTCAGACCAAATTCTAGATCCTTGGGATTGGGTAGGTCACGGAGAACTTCAGGTATTTCTAAATCCACCGTTGGAGGAGTAGGTTGGTGGTAAAATTAACCTTTGATTTTGTCAAGGGTTTCAGCAAGAGCCACTACTTCTTTCATCCAATCTATGGGGGCATTAGCTTGGGTTGGAACAAGTCCCAAGGTCTCCCCAAGGGTGAGGGAGGGGGTGGGGTTAGATTGTGGAGAAGAACTAGAGGTATCTTTGGGATTCTGTGATGCAGGGGTAGAGGATGGTCCAAAGTCAATTTGAGGAGGTCCAAAAGGCGGCAAGTGTTTGGTAAGCATGGGGTAGTCATGTTTCTTATGTCCTTCTTTTCTGTAAAGGTAGCAACTGTTAATACCTCCTAGAAAGGTGATAGGGCAAACTGTGGGGGAGCCACCAAGGTTGAATTGGATGGAATCTAGGATATCGACACCTGGTTTGAGAGAGATAAGAACATGAACATTAGTGTGGGGAATAAGGGTATTAGACTAGTCAATTTTTAAGACTTTGCAAATTGGGTCAAGAGCCTACGGAATTAGGTTAAGGAGAAATGGGGGCAAATTTCTAATGACCACCCATCTAGGGCTGGAGAGAGAAAGGAATTTATTATGGGAGGCCTCCGAGGACCAAGGTATTTCTCTAAAATCACAAGGTCCTACTTTCCAGTATTGTCTATCAACCATAGTCTCTTTGGATTTTGGGTCACAGAAAAATAGAAGAAATAAACCTTTTTGGATCATTCTACAATACGAAGACTGAAAACCTAGTTTTTGACTCCACACCCATTGGAACCAATCATTGAGGTATGCTCTCGATGGAAGTCTAGTAATATCAACAACAACGAAAAAATTGCAATCTCTCTAAGTCTAGTTTTCTCTAGTTCTATTGCAGAGCACATTTGCATATTAGGTTTAATGACAAGCATGGGGGATGGTGGAATCTTGCCTTCAGTTCCTCTGAAAGATTGTGCAGCTTGGGCTACAAACAAGATGAAATAGGCTCCATTCGGTAGTGTCCTCTCATTCTGGATGACTTACTTGAATGACCTTGGCTTTGGTTGGGTTCCTTCTCCTCCATTCTCTTCGCTATTTAGGGTTTTCTTCTCTACTGTTGCGGAGCGAGTATCAACTTTTTTGGGGTTGATAATGACGTTGCGAAGAGTATTTCTAGGGCCATTATTTCTGGTCACATTAATGGTCACTGAGTTAATGTCATTTCCTCCACCAGGTGAGGTAGAGGCCAATAATGGCTTACGCAACTTACAATCTCCTGGTAGTACAACATATGGAGTTAAGCCTCGGCCCTAGTTGCAGAGTGTCATCATTTTCATGTGCAGGGTCAATTAATCTTAATTATTAAGTCTTGATTTAAATAATTGAGATTTAGTAAATATTAAATTCAATTATTGTAATTAGTTGTTCAAAGTTGAATTATTGAGTATTACTTTAATTGCATGATTAATTGATTTATTTAAATAGAAATATTCTCATGCATTTTCAATTATGACTTTGTTTTTATATTATAAAGTTGAGATGTGTATGGCTTTAAGTGAAAATTGAAAATAAAGCATTTCTTTTCATTTTCAATTAAATAATTAATATTTCATTAGGGTTTCACTTTTTGAAAACCTAATTGACCATTTATCTATATCTTTGGATTGAAAACCATTTTGGAGGTTGTTCAATCAAGGAGAAGGAAAAATTATGTGATTGAGAATTTGTGGAAAGCTTAGGAGCATTTTGGATTTGTGATTTTCTTTAGATTTAGATTTGGATCCTCTCATAAGTTATTAAGGTGGGATCTTGATCTCGTTAATTCTAGCTTCCAGATCCCTGTCTTCTATGCATCTGGAATGTTAGGATCTTTTGCTTGAATGTTCCTTGTTTGATATTATGAGTTTTATTGCTTAAATTTGGAAGAAAATGTTATTGGTTCAATTATGTGGTTTTTCCTTCTTGATTGCATGTCAAATCTGTGTTTTGGGCTTAAGGGTTTCATTTTATTGCTTTGGTTGTAATTTAGGCATTAGGGTTTTCATTTGGAATGATTTAGTTTTCAAAATTGCCTTAGGGTTTTAGATTTGTGAAAAATGTCTTCTTTATGTGAGAATTTGTTATTGTTGAAAAATTGGATTGAAGCCCTCAGATTCATAAAATTCTAGTTCCAGATCTGCATGGAAACAAATCAAGAGATTAAATGCATGCTTGAAAAATTCTCTTAAAATAAAGATTAATGTTAAAATTAATATCTTTTTTTCTTGTTTGCATCAATTGCATGGTTTCAAAAAAAAGATCATTCTTGATTCTTAATTGGAGGTAAAAGTCTCTTTTTATTAAATTCATTAACTTGGCTTTTGGAATATATATATATATATATATATATATCTTCATTGTTGGATGTATGAATTATAGTCTTCTTAAATTGAATTTAAAAAAAAAATATTATTGATGGAATATATATATATTCAACAGCAAATAAAAAAGAAAGGTATTTGTTTTAAAATTAAAAAAAGAAAGCTTTTTGAAAAAAGTTAAAAAAAATATTATAAAAGAAAAGAATAAAATTTCTTTTTTTTTTTAAAATAATAATAATAATAATAAAATTTAGTGGGGGCGGCGGGGCCCTCAACCCCCATCCCCCACGGGGGCCTGCACATGACAGCTTTACTGTCGGCGGTGGCAGGACCTGTCGTATCCGACAGGGCCCCTGCCACCGATGACAGAGGGATGTCAGCGGGACCCGACTTTCTTTAAAGAAA
>MU225430.1:10490998-10522387 GCA_018584345.1 Thuja plicata
TCTTTGAATCTCTGATTCTTTTTCTTGTAGCTTCTCTATAATTTTCCTCCTGTCATCAATAGCTAGTGTTCTTTCATTTTCATATTTTCTTGCATCATTCATAACATCAATCATTTTTACCATTTGAATCTCTTAACCAATTTGCAGCATCTTGATTTGGTCTATTAGATGTAGATTGATCTCCTACATACTTGTTATCTCTTCAGCTGATGCATTTAAAGCTTTGTTCATTGATGATTCTGCTACTTCAAAATACTCTTGTATTTCCATTTCTTTTTAGTCTTTCTCATTCAACCTGGTTGCCATAATCTGTCTTTCATCAAGAAGTTTTCTTAGCTTTATCTTCACCTCCTTATATTGCTCAAAGTTTATTTGCATCTGTAACTGCTCATTCTCAATAGTCATGTCCAGTTTGAATTTATCCATTGCTCTTACCTTTTTTCTCAAGTCTTTAAGCTTTCCAAGAGAGAGACTCAGCTCTGATACCAATTGTTAGAATTATATTGAGATGATGTACTAAGAGGGGAGGGGTGATTCAGTACCTCTAAAACTTTTCTTGGTTAGCCCATTAACCCTTAGTCATGAGTTTGTAAAATAACTTATCTATCTATTCATCTTTCTTTATGTATATGAAATCATATCATACATTCCATTTGATGTCTGATAGTAAAAGAAACATACATGAAATTTGATAACACATAACACAAGATATGGTATTGCAGAAAACTCTTGTTAAGGAAGTAAAAATTGCAGTGGGGATTGTTACCCACAAACTTCACTATCTACAGATAAGAAGAGTCAGTTAAGGCTTACAATTTGGTCACTTCTGATGACCTACCTTGTTAGGAGTATTACAGTGGAGACCTATTAAGATCTACTTTGTTTGAAGCTTTAGCAACACTGTTAAGTGTGCACTCTGTTAAGAGATTTACAAAGGATGGTTAAGTCCACCTTCTACAAAAGGATTTTAGATGTGATGCACTTGTTAGAATACAACTACATAATTCTTTGATCTGATGATAAATGCAATCTTCAATTGCTGATAAAATAGATCCTATGAAGCTCCAAAAATACTATTAATCATCCGTCCATGATTGAGTATTACCTTTATCTGCTCGTCGGTAGCCTTTGTGTGGTTAGTGGAGAGAAAGAAGAGAAAATCCCTTTCCACCCCGAGAGCTCACCTCTCTCTAGATAATATGATGGCCCAGGTCTAGGAACCACCAAAGGCCAAGAAAGCCCAGATGGTTCATACTTTTCGAACCAGGCTAGGCGGAGAAACAGTTGCAGTTGTGGCAACACCTACCCCAGATACCAACGAGGCGACAGCAGAGGCCAGAGATTATGATATCATAAAGATATCATTGGGAAAGAGAGGAAAACCGAATGAAGTAAACCTGTTAAAAGAAGCGGAGAGGGCAGTGGAGGCCAGATACGAAAAAGAGGCCCAAAGGCTCAAAGCAGAAAAGGAAAAGACAGTGAACCTCATGGGGTTGCTTATTGAGTTGGCCCAGCCCATTAGTGCCATTTCTCTAGAGGCCTCCATGTCTGATGCGCCATTACCATAGAGCGACATCGACTCCCTACGAGCAATGAAGAAGAAGGCCCAAGCAGTCGATGAGTGGGTCACTCTGCAAATAGGAAATACCCAACGTTTCCCAATGTCCACCCTCCCAGATTTATATGCGGCATGACACATTCTGCATTAGGTAGAGACCGTTCTTAATATATGAGAGGGTGACATGGAAAACTATGAGGCTTGGAAGGTAGAGCTGGAGGAGCTCCTCAACCTCGGGGAAGAGATGGTCTCTGAATCTGGGATTCTGGGAGAAGAATCATTTGACTTTGTGAGGACCCAACACTCTAGACTTGACCTCACATTAGAGGTACTCAAGCAACTAGTAGGGGCTCTACATGATAAAGTCAACATAGTGCAATATTCTTCAAATATGTACAAGGCATTTGTAGCAAAGGTCTCCAGAGCTGACCCATTCAGCACTGATACGTGCACTCTAGAGGAATACGTTCTAGGAAAATTTGATGAATTGATGGAATCCAAATACCAATCCCCGGAGGGACTGGACGGGACCCAAATGATACGGATAACTCGCATGATCCTTAGTGGTCATGATGCAGAAAAAATGGCTGATGAGTTCAAAGATAATGTTCCAGAGCTTGGAGAACAAATTGAGGTGGCTAAGTACCGGCGGTCCTGCCTTAGAGAAATTTATGAGGATGGAATCTCCTACCTTCTCCAAACATTCAATGACAACAAGCAACAATAAAGTTTCTCCAGAGGCTGGAGAAAACCCAAACATTTTGTATTCTTTATTCTTTCAGAACATAAGTTCCCAGATCCCAATTTTGTATTCTTTCAAGTGATCCGTGTCCCGATCCCCAAGGCTGACTGGTCACTTTCAGAAGTGGTTAATAAAGGCTGTCAGAAGGTAGTTGGCTACATCAAGGAACGTCAGATCAATAGTTGGTTTTTTGATAGATGGTCTTCTCGAGGAACCACTTTAGAGGTACACCTGGCACATTAGAGATAGGGCACCACATTTCCCATTTATGAGGCATGTAGCCTCGATCCCTGGGGATTTGATTTCTTCCTTCTCTTTCCTGGCTCTCTTCTCAAGGCCGATTCTTCTGCCCTACCTTCTTGTCTTATTCTTCTAACATGTCAGACCTATTCCATCTCAAGGTCTTTTGTAGGGAAGCATAGGTAGTACCAGCCCTCGGATAGTATATTTTATTATAGAAAAATGTAAAATAGGGTTAGGGTTAGGGTTAGATTAAGACGTGTATAAATAGTAAAATCGGCCCATTTCCAAGGGTCGGAAAAATTGATGATTTTACTGTCCATAGTAATAGAAAAGTGATTTTTCATTTCAGTTGCAGAGCTCAATGCTCCATTATTTTACTTTCAAATAGTTAGACGCTCCCCTAGAGCCACCATTGTATCACGCACCAGTGCTTGTTGGAAGAAATATTAATGAAGAAGGGAGAATTCTTTGCAATGATGTTATTGGCATTCAAACTTCTGAATTAATGGTATTTTATGTTTTATGTTCCTTATGTCTTCTACTCTGATATGTCAAGTAGCTTAACGACCTCTTTTCCCTTGCTACTGATAAAATAAGAACTGATGGTTGTGTATTTCTTTGATATTTAGTGTAGTATATCAGAGCATTATCGATGTTTTGAACGTTTAAACATAACTATAGATAGATGAAGTACTTCTGACCCTACAGGATATTTTTCATTTTATTTGCTAAGTGTAGAATTCTTGGAGAAACCTCACCTTCCTGAATCTCTAAAGAGAATGAGTTGAAGAAACCAGTTATCCCCCTCAAAAATAGTCACTTCTCCCAACCAAGCCCTACACCGTCGTGACCTGACACCCAGGTGCTCAGAGACCTGAGGAATCTAACTTCCCCGGATAGCCTTTGCAAGCAGAGTTGGCCGGTACCCCCAGTACCCAGTGACAAATTATGATTTTTGGCAAACCCAGTCAGTAAAACCCCATCAACAGAAATTGGTGCTAGAAGGAGGGCATGAACTCATCCCCCTCTTGAGATTCTGATTTTACACCTCTCGAGGGTTCCCCGAGCTATATTTTTAAGAGTCAAACCTTCAGTGGGATTGGGTCTTTCTCACCAGTGTAATTTGAAAGAATCCTTAGGTCTGCCCCAAACCCCAGAAGGTTTTTTGAACTCAAGCCTTCTGCTCGAAAGAAATGGACCCCAAAAACCACACCAACCATTATTGTCTGGGGGTCTAACATACCTCAGAACACCCAAAATTCTCAGAAAATCCTAGGAACCACCACTCAAACTACCCAAAATCCAGTTTGCCCAATGGCTGCATATTTTGCTAACACCGGGTCCCTAATGAGAACTTTCCTAGGCACAATCAATGACTTATCCTCGCACCCAGAGAAGATCTTACCATAATATGAGCACTTAGGCTCACGGACCATAAAAGAGCATTTACAGGCATATAAGGATGCCATGAACCGACACCGGATCTAGCATGAAGATGTTGTGACTCGGATGTTTCCCTTGTCCTTAGGGCAAGGCGAGTTGAACTGGTACCTCAACCTTCCTGCCAACTCCATTAACAGTTGGCAGGATATGGAGGATGCCTTTTTAGCTACCTTTCGTGTACATGTGGACCCAGTCTGGTCCCATAGCTAGTTCATCTCCATTAGGAATGAACCCAATAAACCTCTTGTAGCATTCAACCATCGGTTCCAGCGTGCCTTGAAGCAGTGCACAGGCACTTTCATTCCATCCCCAGAAGTAACCATACAGACTTATCTTAACGCAATCGACCCCTTTGTTGCCACTCTCCTTTGGATAAAAAAAATTGCGGGTGACCGGGACACTTTGGTGAAGGTTTACAACCTAGCTTTAGAATTATCCCATGGTCTCAACAAATCCCCAGGTGAGATTGGGCAGAGTGCGCCATTCAACATGATCCCCAGCGAAACAGCATATGTCAGGGGGTATAACCCCAATCTGGCAATGGGTGCTCCCTCGATGGCAATGAATCCCCCACCACCACTGATAGACCAATAGGCATGGTATGTTTATCCACCACAGACTCAGGCAGTACCAGGTCTGGAAGCTTTCCCTTGGAATCAGCTGCAGCAGGAAAAACAACCTTAGACACAACAGCCTAAAGTGCCCTTCTTTCAGTCATCCGCGACTAGAGGATTGCCGCCCTTGACTCCCGCTAATACTACTGCCTTCCTGGGAAACCAAAAACAACAACTATCACACTATGACACCAATACTCAATTGACCGCCGAGGTTGAGTCCCTCTGGCGAATGTTGTCTACCTTGACTGTGGACATGGGTCAACTGAAGGTGGGGTCCTATGCACCCTAGAATTCTAATTCCCAGAGGGGGAATATATTCTCTGGCCAAAAAAACAACAATGTTGGGGGAAGAAACTTCTACAATGGGCCTTGGCACAATCAACAGTAATGGAACAATAACATGAACACTGGAGGTCCACCTCTGAACCAAAATTCCAACCACAGTGGTGCTGGACCATCACATTTCACACCAGTCGTAAACTTCCATCCCATGACTAATTGGTGTAGATTGCACGACACAGGCTCACACAATGAGGTGAATTGTGCCACGTTGGAAAAGTTCATCATGATCTCCCAGCTAGATAGATAACAGTCACATGATGCTACTCCCCTAGAACCTCTGGTGCAGGAGTCAACCCATAGTGCCTTATCTGTGAGACCATCTTCTTTGGAACTTCCAGAGAAGATGAAGAGGAATCTAAATTACATGGATTCTTTGATGAATCTATCCCGCCCTTTGAGGCCAATGCCTTCACCAACCCACAGACTACATACAATACTCAGATTTAGGTTGGTAAAGGACTAGCTTACATACCTACGCCCCCTATCAAGGACACTCCTCCTCCTTGGGATAATGTAATTGACCGACACGCTCCTCTAAAAGGTTCTAGCTCTAACCAAGTGAAAGACCTAGCCGAGGGCAGTCACCAATTTCTGGGGGGGAAGATTTGACATTACAAAGGTGTTAGAATAGACCACCACCTCCATGACCTTGATGGAGGTTTTGCTAAATTATCCTGAGCAGAAGAAGTCTCTTCTGAAGCTCTTGGGAAACCCAGAAGTCATCAGTCGCCCGCCCAAGACTGTCTCATTCAAGGATGCTAACGCGACTGTCTTTCAGGGAAATAATGAAGATCCTCCCTTCCTACTAGGCCTGAATATCCAAGGAAAGAACATACACAATTTCTTAGTAGACTCTAGAGCATCAGGTAACATTATGCCCTTATCCATATGCCAGAAGCTCAGATTCCACCCCACCCCATCTAATGGTGTAGTGATCTAGCTAGATAAGACTGTCGTGAAAATGGTGGGGGAATTGAAGAATGTCCGGATACAGCTTATCCAGGACCCTAGGATAGCCAGCATAGTCAACGTCCAAATGGTGGACATCCTAGAGACTAATGGGATGTTATTAAGTCAGAATTGGTATAAGTCCTTGAATGGATACTTTTTGACTGACTTCTCCCACTTATGGCTCCCCTGGGAAGGAGAATCAAACAAGATCTAGGTTGAAAGTGAACCCCGGATGAAATAGGCCCTTACTGAGGTTAGGAAGGTCAATGAGGTCTTCTTCTCTGAGACTTCCCCCAGGGTATACCGACCCTTTGAAATCTTAACATTTGATTTCACCCTCGGGGAAGATCCCCTAGTTCTGCAGAGAACCCAGGACCTAGAAGAAAAGTTGAGAATTGAGGTTGACTCTCAAGGTGCCACGGCGACCCCTGCCACACTCCTATCTGGTACTTGGTGCCGAGTACATTATTAAAAACATTCAAAACTTGAGTGTGGGATTTTCCTTTCGGTCTCTACTTAGCACATCGACACCTTTCAGTATAGAGAACCCATAACTAATTCCCCAAAGCCCAGGGCTCCTATGGGATGCACTCCTTTGGTGCCATCTCCCCAGGAATCCCAAATTCAAACTCCTCTGGAAGTAAACCCTACCTGCATGCCAATAGCTTGGGAGGAAGCTCCTCCCAAATCTCCCAGAAGCAATCCAAAGGTTACTCTCGCTCCCCAGCCCCAAACTATGAATAGAGATTTGTGGACCCTCAAGTTTGATGGGTCCCGATCAAAACAAGGCTGTGGGGCCGGAGTAGAATTAATCAACCCATGAGGGAAATCCTTCCTCGCATCTTATAGACTACAGTTCAAATACACAAACAATGTTACAGAGTACGAGGCTTTGGTCCTTGGACTTTTATTTGCATTAAGGAAAGGTGTCACCCACCTTCGGGCTCTGGGTGATTCAGAGTTAGTTGTCAAACAAGTCTAGAGTCAATATACATGTCACGACAAGAGACTGGCCACATACCGCAATCGGGCTTGGAGCCTTATTGAAGATTTTGATGCCTTTGGCATTGACCTCATTCCCCGGCGATGGAACTATGTCCCAGATGCCCTTGCCATTTTTGGCAGCACACTTGAGCCAATGGCCGGCTCGCGACTCAGGAGATTTTTAGTTGAGATGGTCCCCACCTCATCCATCCCAAATAATGTCACCCACTTTCAGGTTTTTGAGGATGATCAACATATCCTAGCCTTCATGGAAAACATTGGTGTCTTTGAAGACTAGGTAGTGGAGGAACAAGACCATGACGATACCAGGCAGGGTGATGAAGATGATGGGATCATGGACCCACTAATACCATCAGGAAGGGGATGGTTGTTCTTGAACGAATCTTTGACTTGGACCCTCAGGCCTGAAAAAATATTTCATCTTCCTCTGAGGGAGGAAAGTTTGAAAGAGTAAACATCGGTCAGCCCGGTGAAGAAAAGATGATCCACATTGGCACCTCTTGCTCCCCTGAGGAGAAGGAGAAGATTCTCGCGGTTCTCTGAGAATACATATATGTATTTTCATGGGGGTATGAGGATTTGAAAATATATGACACATCCATTATGACTCACACTATTCCCCTGAAACCTGACGCTAAGCCTTTTTGGAAAAAGCAACAACTGGTCAACCCACTGATTGAGCCTCTAATTCGTCAAGAGGTAGAAAAACTGCTATCATCCCGGATAATCTTTCCAATTCGGCACACTACATGGGTTGTCAATCTAGTCCCTATGAGAAAGAAGAGTGGGGAGATTCACCTTTGCGTGGATTTCTGAAACTTGAATAAGGCCTCCAATAAAGATAATCACCCTCTCCCTTTGTTGGATGAGGTGTTGCAGATAGTGAATGGATCCCAGATGATGTCATTCTTAGATGGGTACTCTAGGTATAACTAGGTCATGGTTAAGTATGGAGATAGGGAGAAAATAGCGTTTACCACCAAGTGGGGAATGTTTGTGTATAGGAGAATGCCCTTTGGTTTGATTAACACAAGGGCCACATTTCAAAAGGCCATGGACATTGTGTTTGAGGGCCTTGTGAATCAATGCATAATCATCTACATGGATGATTTGACCATCTTTTCTCAGGACAAGCGTGACCATTCCACCCATCTCGCTCAGATCTGGGAGAGATGTTGCCAGTATGGAATATCCCTCAACCCCAAGAAGTGCATATTCGGGGTCACCAAAGGGAAGTTGCTTGGGAATATCATCTCTAAGAAGGGAAAATCTATTGACCCTGAGAGAGTTGAAGCATTGCTAAACTTACAAATACCTGGCAGCAAGAAAGAGATGTGATATTTCTTCGGAAAGATCAACTTCATCCGGCGGTTCATCACCGTATTTGTCAAAATTGTTAAACCACTCAATGAAATGATGAAAAAGGATACCAAGATTGAGTGGAGTCCTAAAGCAAAGCAGACATTCGCCTAGATCAAATAGACAATAACAAAAGCACCTTTCCTGGCTAGTCCAGACTACTCCCTTCCATTTTACATTTACTCCTTTGCTTCATTGCATTCTGCCACAACCATGTTGACTCAAATGGTTGAAGGGGAAGAATGACCAATAGCTTTCATGAGCTCCCCCTTCAAGAACGTCAAAGTCTGATATTCATCACTAGAAAAATAGGCCTTTGCTCTAGTTCACATTGTGAAGAAATTCCAGCATTACATTCTCTAGAGCAAAGTGCATGCTATTGTCCCGGACCAGGTCGTAAAGTCTCTGCTGATGCAGAGTGAGTTGGGTGAAAGATGGGGGAAATGGATGGCCATCCTCCAGGAATATGACTTAGAAATGCAGCCCATGAAGATAGTCCAGGGTCAGGGACTAAGTCAAGTGATGGCAGAAGAGACTCCCTGCATAGAATGTCAAACTTACACAGTGGAGTCCATCACTCAGGACCCATGGTATACTGATCTGGTATATCTTCTATTGAATAAAAAATTCCTAAAGGGATTACCTCTCAATAAACATCGTGCCCTGCGGATGAAAAGCACTCACTTCATGATCAAAAACTTTGTGCTCTACCGCAGGAACTACGAGGGAGTGTACCTCTGGTGCATCGATAGAGACCAAGCTGTGAAGATGATTGATGAATTTCATGGGCAGTGTGGAACTGGGCATGGCTCAGACAACACTACTTCCCATCAGATCCTTCGGGCTAGATACTATTGGCCCTGTATATTTAAATATGTTTACACTCATGTTAGAAAATGCCACACTTGCCAAACCGCGACGCATCGAGAGCGTAACCTGGCTATGCCTTTGCAACCAATCTTCGAGGCTAGGCCCTTCACCCAATGGGCATTTGACTTCATCAAGAAAATCAACCCCAACTCATCTACCAATCACTGATACATTCTTACTGCTACTGATTACTACACCCAGTGGTCTGAGGCTATACCTTGCAAGAATAACATGACAGACATAGTTATCAAGTTCCTAGAAGAAAACATCGTCACAAGGTTTGGAATGCCCTTTACTTTGGTATGTGACAATGGTCCAGCATTTTCTTCAGTGCAATTACTCGAGTGGACCTACAATCGAAAGATCACTCTAAAGTTTTCCAGCAACTATTACCCCCAAGGGAACGGTGTTGCTGAATCTACGAATAAAAATCTACTTGAAGTGATCAAACACCTGCTAGAATAGAATCCCTGGGATTGGCATCAAAAGATAAAGTTTTCCCTCTGGGGGGATCGCATTTGAATCAAGGCTGCCTTGGGAACATCCCTGTTCCATCTAGTTTATGGCCAGAACCCTGTGTTCCCAATTAACTTACAGATCCCAGTTTTGCAGTTCATGCAGGAATTCAGCAACCGGGACAACATTGTGGAGGTTCGGCTCCCAAATCTGGTGCAAATGGAAGAACAGTGAGACGTAGCCCTAAAAAATTTCATACATCATCAAGCAGTGGTAAAATGATGGTTTGATTGTAGAGCCCAATACAAGGCTTTTCAGATTTTGGACTTGGTCCTGTTGTGGGACAAGGCCCGGGAAAAGAAAGGAAAGCACATCAAGTTCCAACGGCTCTGGCTCAGACCATATTTAATTTTAGAAATCTATGGGGTAAACACTTACCACCTTAATACCATGACTGGGGAAGCTATTCCATTTCTCGTCAATGGATAGTTTCTCAAACATTATTTCGAATAGGGTAAGTTTGTCTGAAATTGTACTTTATGTAAAGCCCTCCGCTTGTAAATATTTCTTTTCCAGTGCCTTGTTGGGAGGTATCGTGTCTTGTAAATAGTCTTTTTGGCTGCCCTCTAGGGTAGTCCTCTTTTGGTGGTTTTTGTTTTTATTTTTGGTTTTCTTTTCGGGTCCTAGTGTTTTATTCTCTCTTGTAAGGATTGGAATGCTTCACATAAACCCTGGTCTCCGGTACGATGTCTAAAACATGGTGAACTAAAGAATCTGTCTTTAGCATAATGGAACCAGTCCAATCTTTGGAGCCATTTTATAGGTTTGGTGGTACATTCTCAGTATTCTACATTGGGTTTATCTCCAGAGGTCTGGAAATTAGTGAGAAAAAAAAAAGAAAAATAATAAGAAACAAGTAATCGGACACATCGAGGATAGATCCGTTGTACTGGTTGGTTGACCCAAGTCTGAACTTTTAAAGAATTATTTCTGGGTCTAGAGTTTCATCCCCTACTCAACATGTGAAATAGGTGGAAAGGTGAAAGAAGTACCACCATTAAAATTAGCTAATCTTAAGTTTAATGGTGAAAGAAGTACCGCCCTCCCACCCAGAAACGTACAAAATAAAAAGAAAAGGGAAGCGGGACAAAGCTTGGGTCTCTGGGCGAAATGAACAAATCTGATGACTGCAGTTCAATGTAATTAGTACCTCTTCTCTACCCCTCCTAGAGGTCATCAGCTTGATTTCCTTCCAAAGCACACACTCCACCACTAATGAAAAGACTATGGAATAGACCACGTGTGGCTGAATTTTCTCAGGTATGTTGCTCTTTGCCTGTCAGATACTTCGAGTAGTGACTTGTTCTAGTTTTTCTAACCATAGATTCTATAGTTCTCAAATGTGCTAAGGAATTTGTCCCAGATATTTGCCATTTGTTATGCCTTGCATCCTCGTCCCTACATTTTGTGTGCAAAATGTTGGGTCCCACTTTTTTTTTTGTTTTTCTTTTTGTTCTTGCCTTGTCTTTTTATTTGTCTTCTTTTTATTTTCTTTCTCCGAGGTTTTCTTCCCCATGATTGTGCTTTGTTTTGTTGGTTTCTCGTGCCTCTGGGACTCAGTCTTGGAGTTGGTTGTCCTTTGTCGGGAGCCGGACTCTGGACTCTGGGATTCTCCACCACGATGTTCTCTTTCCTTAAGGTGATATTGTCACATGGAATCCCTGGGCCCGGACTCTGGAGGTCTATCTGTCCAGAGTTTGTGGATGAAAAAGTGGCTTGCTTTTTATTGCAGGTATAAATAGAAGTTACCTATCATTTTAACATTTACCACAATTTAAACACTCAAGTAATCAGAGCGATTTCAGAGTGATTTACAGTGATTTAACGATAATCCAGTGCTAAACATTTCTAGCATTTCTGAGCAATTGTGAGTGGTTTGTAGTGGCGGGTTGTGATCGTTTGATGGTTGGAGCTGTTGCAGAGCTTTCACAGAGGCTTATTTTTCCTCTCCTTTCTGCATTCTCAGGTTGGTGCCTCCTCTCCCTTCGGCTTTCCTTCTATCTGGTGTCAATGTTTTCCTTTGTTTTCATTGTCTTTGCCTTTTTTATTTTATTCGTCTTTCATTTCTTTCTGGTTGTCACCCGTTGGTGGGTTGGCTCTACTAGAGGGTTGTCAGCCCTCTATGAAGGTGTAGTTTAGTCTGTAAATAGTGTAGAAAGTTGTAGATATTTTGTGTGTTTCCTAGTTTCCTATAGATATTTGTTCTGCGATGTATATATGTGTAATTTTGGTGTATATTTGTTGTATATACCTTCAGGCTATGTGTGTATATCCCTCAGCTCTGATGTATATCCTATGTGTATCCTACCAGGTAGCTTAGCAAGCTCACCGTGTTGCCCATGTCACTAGTTTTTCATCCGTAAGCTCGTTCTGAGTAGAATACCACCTGCTTGGAACTTGGCTCTTAGCCGGTTTCAAATAGGTGGTTTTCTCTCTCCTCCGTAAAACTAGCCTGGCCCTCATTTATGTCCCATACACGCATTTAAATTTATCCAAGTGGCCTTCACTTTTCACGCATTTAGACAGTTGGCTCCGCCGTCATCACCATAACTCCCATTTATTACTGACCCATGTGGTGCCCACGTGGGTCTGATGGTTTGCCTTTTTGTACACATCTTTACCAACGGTTACTTCTCCAGGCTTCGGGTCTCCTACCATCATCCATCCCATGTCCTTCTCACCAAATGCCATAAAATTCCCAGACCCAGATGGTTAATCAAATTCCTAAGTTCATGATACATATATGTGTGCTTTCTAGAGTTTTTGAACGAAACTAAATTTTTAGGGAAAGAAGACACCTTGATGGTAAGATCTCCAGACCCTGGAGTATTTATTTATTAATGCATTCTGACGGCCACTTTGCTTTGCAGGTTTCCAGAGTATATTTTCAAATATGTCTGAAGCATATGCATCCTCACCACCCGAAAGTCTAGAACTTCCATCTACAGCAAGTACAAGGCATCAGTAAAATCCAAAATGGAGAAGGCTTTGGAAAAGATGCCTTTGAGCCTGAAATACATTAAGCACAGAGTCATTGCGGGCTCAAAGATTGAGTCCAAGGTCCAGCTTTTTACCGACACCAGCGTTAGAACATGGCCAGAAATGTAGGCCTTGGTCAAAGTTATGTACATTCAATGATAGGCCGGAGATCCTTTGGTCATTAAAATTGGAAACTCTGGAATCATTAAAGCAGCTTGCTTCCCGTGCTTGGTGCAGTCACCGAAGCTTATTCTCACACTCTCAGCTCTTTACAACCCATCTGTTCGGGCTGTTATGCTCGCACCGCCGGAGCCAACAGGGTACCCCACTCCTTTAGTGTCTCTTGACCCTGATACCTTCTAGAGGAGCTTGGGAATCCCTCAATTCACCAAGCCAACCGTGTTCACCCAGTCTGATGCCTTGGCCCAATTCAAGCAATTGGAGAAGGCGGCCCGAATATATATGAATAACAATTGGCTCAAAGTCCCGAAGAGGGACCCCAAGAGGATGAAGCTAGGAGGATGAAGCTAGAAATCCCCAGGTCTGAATTCAAAGAGAGCATCTAGATGGGGATAATAGCACTATGTCAGGTCTTCGGGCAACAGCATGCCCAAGAATTTTTTGGATGGAAGTACCACTTCTTGCTCAGCATAAGTATAGCCAAGGAGTTTTTCGACTGGGCGGCCCTAATTTCAAATCATGTCAACTCCTAGTTCCTCCAACTGGCCAAGAAGAAGAAATTTTACATGAATTCTTATGTTTTCTGGGCCCTAGCACAACAGAGACCCCACACCCATGGGCTACTCACCGACAACATACTGGTGCTTGGCCCGGATCAAAAGGCCCCTTGGGACTACTTCCCACAGATTCAATGGGAGGCTAGTTTCCCTAGTTTCTACCAAGTAAATGACGCGTTCGTTTACTACCACCTACTCACACCCACCTGGGATGCAAGATACCACCTATCCACAGAAGTGATGAATTTAGTCTAGAGTTACAGACACTATTACATACAATTTCAGCAATATACATATATAAGGGTGACCGGCTTCTCCGAGAAACCCTACTTGTTGCCCAAGCACTGCAGAGACAAGATAGTCCTCCTGAAATTTTGCAGGCAGATAATGGAGCTGCATGCCTTCTATGCCCTAAAGAAGGTGACTAATATTCCATTCCCAATCACTTGTGGGAATTATTCATGCAGTTTGGCCACCGCTAAAGAAGCAGACAATGAGCTAAAAAGTTATAACTTGGCAGAATTCTACTTGGCTTGGAAACACTTCAATCTGCATGGCAAGATTGTGGCAGCACTTCCCCGGGCTTCAGAGCCCCATCAATACCATATGGAAGAATTTTGGGAAGACTGCCAAGATGACATGGAGGTCCAGAGCTGGTGCTACGTCAGGATGACCACGGGCATGATGGAAAGATTGAAGCTCTAGAGATTCCCAGAGGACTTCTCAGACGCCGGCTCCACGATAGATCCCTAGTACAAAGTAAAGGGGATTGATACATTGGCTCTCCTACCAGTAAACTAGGATTCCCAGGAAGGGTCCACCATTGAGGACTTCACCCATGAGGTGGTCGAGTGCAGCCACGCTTATTTCAAGAGGGTGTGCATCGGGAGTGTCCGCAGAGTAGCCCAGCCAGTACCAAAAGAAACCTCGGGGGCTGGGACTTCTTCAAAGAGAGTGGACAAAGGAAAAGGCATAGATACATTTCCTCCTGTGCAAGAAGACCCTATTAAAGAAAAAATAAGGCAATCGGTAGCAGCCTCCCAGCAAATGAGGGAGAACCTAATCACACGGCTGGCTACCCCAGTGCTCATGGCCATACCTGTTCTTCCCCCCACCTCCCCTTCACTAGCAACCTTAATGGTTAAGGCAACTAGGGTGGATCTGGTAGAACAAGTAGCAGTAAGGGATGCGGGCCCACCCTTGATTACCCAGATAAGGAGGAGGCTTGACCCTAAGCCTAAGGAGCTAGAGCTGGGGATGCCCCAGGCTCCACAAGTTGAAATCCTTTCTTCTAACTCCCCGGAGCTGGAGAAGGAAGTAGAACCTGCCGATGTCCCAGCCAACCCTGCTCCGCAGGATGAGTTTGATGATATTTTTGCAAATGAAGAGTTCGGTAACTTAGAGGGGGACATCAAGCAGATGTTAGAAGTCCCAGCAGAAGAGGAAGCTGAGAAACAAAGAAGTGCGCAGGATCAAGAAGAGCCAAATGAAGAAGAAAAGGAAATAGAGCAGGAAATCACCTCTGAAGTTCTGGAGATGCAAGATATGGGGGTGGACCAGAAAAAATAGAGTGAACAAGCGGCATCTGCTAAGGGAACCAGATGTACGGGAGCAACTGTAACCTCAGTTTCCACATTCTAAGTGCCACTCCCCGGAGCAACCTTTGGGTAGGTAATAACCACGGTGCAAACACTGAATCTTGGCCCGATACCTCCCCTATTTCCAAAAGATGTATCAGAAGAAGAACAGACCCTGGCGACTGAGGCTGAAGAGCAAGAAAGAAAGAAGGAAACCCCTAGGATAGCTGATGAAGGTCCAAACAAACCTGAAGATGAAGAGGACAAGGCTGAGGAAACAAACGTTGTCAGGGGAAATGTTCCTGATGAGGCCAAAGATAAAGAAAAAGGGGCGGGTGAGACCCACACAACTGAGGAGGAATAGCAACCAGGCATCGGCGAAGAACCTAAAGAACAAACTCTGGCAAACAAGCCACCCCTGCCATCTTATTGGTTAGTGGAGAGAAAGAAGAGAAAATCCCTGTCCACCCCGAGATATCACCTCTCTCTAGCTGAGATGATGGCCCAGGTCCAGGAACCACCAAACGCTAAGAAATCCCAGACGGTTCATACTCTTCGAACCAGGTCGGGTGGAGAAATAGTTGTAGTTGTGGAAACACCTACCCCAGACACCAATGAGGTGACGGTAGAGGCCAGAGATTATGATATCAAAGAGATATCACTGGGAAAGAGAGGAAAATAGGATGAAGTAAACTTGTTAAAAGAAGCAGCCAGGGTGGTGGAGGCGAGATACGAAAAGGAGGCCCAAATACTCAAAGCAGAAAAGGAAAAGATAGCGAACCTCATGAGGTTGATTACTAAGTTGGCCTGGCCCATTAGTGTCCTTCCTCCAGAGGCCTCCACGTCTGATGCACCATTACCACAAAGTTACATCGGCTCCCTATGAGCAATGAAGAAGAATGCCCAAGCGGTCAATGAGTGGGTCACTCTGTAAATAGGAAACACCCGGTGTTTCCTAATGTCCACCCTCCCAGATTTATATGCAACATGACACATTCTGCATCAGGCAGAGACCATTCTTTATATATGGGAGGGTGACATGGAAAACTATGAGGCTTAGAAGGTAGAGCTGGAGGATCTCCTCAACCTCGGGGAAGAGATGGTATCTGAATATGGGATTCTAGGAGAAGAATCATTTGAGATTGTGAGGACCCAACACTCCAGACTTGACCTCTCATTGGAGGTACTCAAGCAACTGGTAGGGGCTCTGCATGATAAAGTCAATACAGTGCAATATTCTTCAAATATGTACAAGGCATTTGTAGCAAAGGTCTCTGGAGCTAACCCATTCAGCACTGATCCATGCACTCTGAAGGAATACGTTATGGGAAAATTTGAGGAATTGATAGAATCCAAATACCAATCCCTGGAGGGACTGGATGAGACCCAAATGATAGGGCTAACTCGCATGATCCTTAGTGGTCATGATGCAGAAAAAATGGCCGATGAGTTCAAAGATAATGTTCCAGAGCTTGGAGAACAAATTGAGGCAGCTAAGTACCGGCGGTCTTGCCTTAGAGAAATTGATGAGGATGGAATCTCCCGCCTTCCCCAATCATTCAATGACAACAAGCAACAATAAAGTTTCTCTGGAGGCCAGAGAAAACCCAAACATTTTGTATTTTTTATTCTTCTAGAATGTAATTTCCTGGATCCTGGAATCCCAGATCCCAATTTTGTATTCTTTCAATTGATCTGTGTCCCGGTCCCCGAGGCTGACTGGTCACTTTCAGAAGCTGTTAATAAAGGCTGTCAGAAAGTAGTTGGCTACATCAAGGAATGTCGGATCAACAGTTGGTTTTCTGATAGATGGTCTTATCAAGGCACCGCTTTAGAGGTACACCTGGCACATTAGAGACAGGGCGCCGCATTTCCCATTTATGAGGCATGTAGCCTCGATCCCCAAAAATTTGATTTCTTCCTTTTTCCTAGCTCTCTTCTCAAGGCTGATTCTTCCGCCCTACCTTCTTGTCTTATTCTTCTAACATGTCAAACCTATTCCATCTCAAGGTCTTTTTTAGGGTGGCACAGGTAGTACCAGCCCTCAGATAGTATATTTTATTGCAGTGAAATGTAAAATAGGGTTACGGTTAGGGTTAGATGAGGACGTGTATAAATAGTAAGACCGGCCCATTTCCAAGGGTCAGCAAAATTGATGATTTTTCTGTCCATAGTAATAGAAAACTGATTTTTCATTTCAGTTGCAGAGCTCAATGCTCCATTATTTTACTTTCAAATAGTTAGACGCTCCCCTAGAGCCACCATTGTATCACGCACCAGTGCTTGCTGGAAGAAATATTAATGAAGAAGGGAGAATTCTTTGCAATGATGTTGTTGGCATTCAAACTTCTAAGTTAATGGTATTTTATGTTTTATGTTCCTTATGTCTTCTGCTCTGATATGTCAAGTAGCTTAACGACCTCTTTTCCCTTGCTACTGATAAAATATGAACTGATGGTTGTGTATTTCTTCGGTATTTAGTGTAGTATATCAGAGCATTATCGATGTTTTGAATGTTTAAACATAACTATAGATAGATGAAGTACTTCTGACCCTGCAAGATCTTTTTCATTTTATTTTCTAAGTGTAGAATGCTTGGAGAAACCTCACCTTCCTGTATCTCTGGAGAGAATGAGTTGAAGAAACCAGCTATCCCCCTCGAAAATAGTCACTTCTCCCAACCGAGCCCCACACCATCATGACCCAACACCTAGGTGCTTGGAGGCCCGAGGAATCTAACTTCCCCAGATAGCCTTTGCAGGCAAAGTTGGCCGGTACCCCTGGTACCCGGTGACAACTTATGACTGTTGGCAGACCCGGTCAGCAAAACCCCGTCAACACCGGTAATGCTTGTGTTCGCCGGTGAAGCTTGTCACATTTATACTTAGCATTTTTCCCAAAAATTCTTTGTGCTATCGAGTATGCTTGCATTTCATCGGTACTTCTTATGGTTCACCAATGATGCCTGCTGTCTGTCGATAATGCTTTCTGACTGTGTTTTTCCTCTGCGTATACTAATGGAAAAATAATGTCATCACAAACTTGTTCTTATCGATGAGGTGCTTCAAATGGATTGAGGTCGTGTCTTATGAAGATACCCACATTGTTCGCAATGAGTTCAATAGTATCAAGATCTCTGTATTCTAATGGTAGTAAGGGAAAAGAGACCCAATGAGGGAAAAAGCATGCAAGGTTAGGGTCAGGCTTAAAATTGGGGATCCAAATCATTGTAAAGAGGCTCGATCCTTTGTAGAACCAAATTTTAAATTTATGAACCAAATCTCTATCTTCTTTAGAGTGAAAGATGAGCATAAAGTACTTTGATATTGGATCTACATAAAATATATCTTTTAAGCCCGCAAATGACTGCATTGCCCATTCTTGGATTACTATAAATGATAAGTTGTTTGGAGAGAGATTACCTATCAAAGCCAAATTCTGAAGTGTACCAATAGGCATCTGCAACATCTTATCTAGGAGAGTGATTGAGGCCATAACTGGGACCAAAGTTGTAGTGATTTAGTGCTGCTTATTTTTACAGACTCGATTGGGTTTGTTTGGAATGAAGGGGGCTCGAACCGGGCAGGTATCCATGGGGGCGGCGGGGGATCGGGCCCATTGATCTAGTCATGCTTGCTCTTGCTGGAGTCATTATAAATGTGTTGGTGATGCAGGAGGGGAGCCCTTGAAAATGTCAAATATTGGTTGTTTCTACCTGAGGAGTGTCCTAGTCCTATATCGATGTCCCTTTTTGTCTGCAGGGCATGTTTTCTGTGCTTGAACATTGGTCACTTCCTTTTCTCGCTCAATTTTTTTTCAAAATTTTGGCCTTGTTTACCCAAGAATGGAGATGGATGGCCATCAAGTGTAGCTTTTGAAGAGGTTTCCTCAGTCTCGTAGGTTCAGAAGCCCTCATGATGCTTGCGGTTAGAAAAGTGAAACTGTAGGTTGACAAAAAAGGGTTTAACCGACTGAAATATGGCTTTGCCATGAAAAATTGATCCAGCATGATTACCTATAACATTTTTCTCTGCAAACAAGACTTTTGTAAACCCAATATTCTGCGGATATGCATATTTATTCTTGTTTGGTTGAACAATTGGTGTGGATCAAAATATTTTTTTGAATTCTTAAAAAAGGTCTACCTGCTGGTCATACCACCAAACACGGTTTGGGTGATGTTGTTGATACATATAATGGCCCTACTGAAACTAGTGCTTTCACTGCAAGTCCTTCTATTGATGTTGTTGCAGCTGTGCGGAAAGTGTAGAGGGTTGCATCACCTATGCAGAGGGTGCAGAGGGTCGCGTCATTACAGAGCAAAGAAAACCTATTTGGTAAATTTGTTTGTTATATTCAAACTGGTGTTGTCGCTGCAAGTCCTTCTCTTGATGCTGTTGCAGCTATGCGTAGAGTGTAGAGAGTCACGTCACCTTGCAGAGGGTGTAGAGGGTACAAAGGGTCCTTCATGAAATAAATATTCTCTTCCTTTTGCGATTAATAATTATTATGCAAAATAATTACTATTATTGGTTTTAGGAGAGCCATCAAAATAAGGATTTATTTATTAAGATCGAAGGATTTAGGAATGTATAATTAGTTAAGTAAGTAGAGTTATTTAACTCGTTTATATATGTAACCTTGAATTAACTCCAATGATCTCTTTTGTATGCTTATTTCAAAAGATTTGGATGTTATGTGGATAATTTCAATAAACTTTTACTTGTAATTATATTTGAATTTTAGTAATTATTAAATAGATAAACTTATATAAGGTAGATTTTATAAATTAATCTATAGAGGCTTAATGTGCATTTTCTTTGAAAAATTTAATTATAGTGTTATTAGTAATTTTATTAGATAAAATTATTTGTATAGTGCTTACTATAAATGAGTTTATCACTAAGTTTTATTAGTCTTTCTCGAATCATTTTTAACATGCAATGATGTGTTTTCTGAGTGAATATTAGATAGATTGTGTGTATCTCTCTTTTACAAACTACAATGTGTCGGGTATCTGTTGGGATCAGATGAATTTTAGTATGAAAACTAGAGGTTTTGGGGTTTTTGTTTCTATGGTGTTTGTGTGCTTTAGTGTATGATCATGTTGATATCAATTTTGGTCTCGGTCTTTCTACCCAACTTGGTTTATCTAAACTTGTCTTTTGTGTTTCTTAGAGAGTATTTATATTTCATGGTTAATTGAGAACCAGTGTATTCCTCTTTGGGAGGGAATCAGTGATGAGGTTTATGTTATTTCTTTGTGATGTTCTTTTGTGAACCTAGGGTAGGTAACCTAGTTGTGTAGTAGGGGGTGGCTTGCAATAAGTGTTGGGGCTCACAAGTGGCTGCAAGGATCATTTATTGTAAGTAATCGTAACAAGTGATAACATAATAATTTATTAGGGAGTTTTAATATAATCTAATAAGATATGTTTCCTCACCCATGCTTGAGCACTATTATAGGCTAAGATGGAGGATGAGATGATGCTTTCCGCCTTGTGGGGTGTGTGTCTTGCATAGTTGGTGACTTTGTCTGTTTGAGAGGTCATTGATACCATGTATGGTCACTTGAGTGTCGGGGTCTAGAGAGACTTCTAGGATCTTCCTATGTACATTTCTCTATGATGTCATGTATACCTTTGTTACCTTCTTTTTATATACCCGTGTGAGTGGGCGTATTATTATCTCCTCAGCATGCTGGAAGTGGGCCTTTGGTTCCACAAGGTCGGGTGGTAGTGATTCTTATTACCATTAAGATTCGACATTTGTCTTCATGCTTGGATGATCCTTTTTGCAGTTCTTCTTTTATATTCTTATACTTCTAGAGACTTTTTCAGTTTCATGAGTTGTATATCTGTACCATATGTGTATATTAGTTAACATCCTTTCAGAGGATGCATTGTATTGTTATGTATTATTGCATACCCTATGACTTGTGTAGTGGATGTTGCTTCAAATGTGTACCTTGGGTATCAGTTGTATATGTGGTCTTATTATATGGGATGCATATCATTGGATTCAGTTGATGTATCTAGTATGTTAAGTTCTTTATAGTTGTTTTCATAGATTAGTTTTCTTAAGTAATTCTATGTCAAGGAACCCTCCAGATTTGTAACCTTTGTTGAGTTATATTTATGTGTATGCCATTTATCTCATTGTGTTGCTTCTGTGTTGTTGTCATTATTGATTGTAAACATTTAAAAACAAATTATACTATTAACTTAGTGGCATGTTTAGGTTTGTTTTCTTGGGTTCCCTGGTGAGGTATTACACTTGGTATCAGAGCCAGGTTTCTACACTGGGGGCTCTGGTAAAATTGTGTGCTCATTAGTTGGTTAGTAGTGCATGATAGCACATGTCTTGTCATGTCTTTAGAGTTATTGTTCATGATATCTTCTTCATGTATGTGCTTCTTTCCACTTGATTTGGGAGTGATGTTTAGTCTTCGTTGTTATCGGTGAATACTTGCTGAGGCTCAAATTATGCTAGGATATGTGATTCAAACTCTAGGGTCTCTAGTCTCATCGTTGCTCATGAAGTTTGTAATCATCTATAGGAGGGCTTTTGATAGTGAGCAGATGGCTTGCTTATTTTGGTCTTGTGTGGTTTGTATGCATGACGGCTTGGTGATGGTCACTGGACTACCTCATATGTTATAGCATGATAGTTGATTTATGTTGTATGTGATGTGTTATGGTGATGGAGTCCTAGTTTGAAGAACTCCTTATTGCTTGTTTTTTTTCTCTTTGAGTAACTTGCAATTTCTCTTGAGTGACCTATTTCTTAGCCCTATGGGTGTGATTATATTGATTATGTACTATTATACTTTCATGTTTTATTGAATTGACTTTATTTGGGTAATATGAACTATATTGTGTGGGTGTTGTAATCACCTTTGAGGAATATGATTGAATATGGAATTGGAAAGTAAATTTTTGTTTGTTCAATACATTTTGCATCATAAATAAATATATATAATTCATTAGGAAGAGGGCATAAACAGATTTGAAATCATACCTTATCATTATTATAGATTAATTGGGTAAAGGACCTAAGTCCCCAAGTAAAGTATCTATTGCATCCATAGTAAAACTCTTGTAACTCTTTACCTATTTGTAGCGTTTTGTAAATGATTAATATAATATTAATGTTAGTAATAGAGTAGAATTTATAATTACATGAATTTTCATAAAGATGGTGTTAGAAATATAACAAATTGTTTGCCTTGAGTGATTGGGTGCATAGTCTAACACATCTAGAGTGAGATACCTTCGATGTCGTGAAGTGACTACTTCCTTGAGTGTGGCTATCCTTAGTCACCTTGATATGTGAAATGTTTTTAGATTGATGATTTTTTTTGGATGATTGATATCTTGTTATGATGTATGCGGGTCAACATTTATTTATTTTGAATTCTCTTATGACTGGATTAGTCTCCCAAATCTCTTTTAGTTGTGTTTTGGTTTAAAACTTGAAACAAACATGGACATTAAAACTCTGATATATTTAAAACTATTGCTTTGTGTTTATTTATTTTATTTTGTCACTTTTTGGTTTTGGTTTTGAGTTGTTGTTTGTTCTTTTGCTTTCTTTAGGTATGGCATCTGTTGAGATTAGAGTTGTTGCTAGGGGCCTTAGTAAGGATCAGGCCATAAAGATTCAACACCTTGTCAGAGAGCTTAATGACCTCACTAATGGAGGAGTTCAATTATTTCAATCCCAAGATTTTAGGGATGCAGTTATTATGGTTGTTTTGGTTGAATAGAATCATCCTACGTACTTGAAGGGTGATCTAAACTAAAAGAGTAAGAAACTCTCTCCTGGTCATAGTGGTGGTTTTTCGTATACTAAAAATTGTAACCTTCAGCGCGCCAAGCGCCATAAAGATATCAAGCGTGCACAAACCCCCCATCAAGATGTTAGTAGGGGAGCTTGTTTTTCCTGTGGGCATCTTGGCCATATTATGGTCAAATTTCCTTAGCGTGCAACACAGTTCTCAGGGCAGAGGCCAGTGGCTTCTGAGCCAACAGTTGGGAATGTTGGTGGATCTCACAAAGTGTATGCAGCCTTTCATCACCCTCCAGTTGTGTATCATACTTTTATGAATAGGGTTATGAATAGAGGACCAATAGCTAGTTTTCATATTCCCGTAGTAGGGAATGATCCCAAGTCTTTGAATCTGAGACCTGGGAAGGGTCCTATGGGATCCGCACTTTGAGTTTTTTTGGGATTCAGTGGGATGTTTTGTGTTGAGGTATTCATATCTCTATCTTTGTTGTAGGCTTCCAGGAGTAAGCCTAGTTTTATGGGGAGGATTTAATACCCACCCCTTAGGTTACTTATTTTTTTGTTTTAGTTGTCGAACTCTTTTAGGAATTTTCATGTATAAGTTGGCTATTTCAATTGGTTTTGAGGATATTCATGTATTGTTTTGCATTATGTTATTGATTCATTTCTTAGTGTATTATATCTTCTATCTACATGTGATTATGGATATTTGAGGATGGTTATGTATGTGTTATGATGTTATTTTGATAATGATTTTCTAACAATACTGACCCTATATCTGTATACACATGGATCATTTGTATGTTTTACTTTTCTGTTTGACGTGTTTGGTATGGTATGGGACAAAGTCGTAGCTACTTGGTTCGGCAATATCTACACAATAAACTAGTCTCAACTATTGTTTTTTATATTATATGTATGTATGTTAATCTTTGTGATGATAGGTTTGTAGGTACTGGGCTACCACTTCTCTGAATTGGCAGGAGTGAGTGTGCCCTATCGCAATATCTCAATGGTAAGAGAGGGGAGATAATATTCAGGCCTAAATCCCTACCCTAAACCCTTATTTTGTCCTAGAAATGGGCAAGAATTCGACTGTCTACCCTGTCTGAATCCATCAAGTGACGTAGATTCATGAGACTTTCTGTGTGTGCTTGAGTGTCTATTTCAGTTGTTTCTCTGTTTCAGTTGTTTTCCTGATTAGATGGGTTTCAGTTGATTTAATGATGCTTTTGGCTTTATTTATTTAATGAGTAATTATGGTAAATATTATTGTTAATAATTGAACCTTTATTAAGGTTAAAATATTGATATATTAAATATATAGCTATTTAATAATTAAATATTAATTAAATACCTATATTTAATTAATTGATTTAATTATTAAGTCTTGATTTAAATAATTGAGATTTAATAAATATTAAATTCAATTATTGTAATTAGTTGTGCAAAGTTGAATTGTGGAGTATTACTTTAAGTTGCATGATTAATTGATTTATTTAAAAAGAAATATTCTCATGCATTTTCAATTATGACTTTGTTTTTATATTATAAAGTTGAGATGTGCATGGCTTTAAGTGAAAATTGAAAATAATGCATTTCTTTTAATTTTTAATTAAATAATTAATATTCTATTAGAGTTTCATTTTTTGTAAACCTAATTGACCGGTTATCTATATCTTTGGATTGAAAGCCATTTTGGAGGTTGTTCAATCAGGGAGAAGGAGAAATCAGGTGACTGAGGATTTGTGGAAAGCTTAGGAGCATTTTGGATTTGTGATTTGCTTTTGATTTAGATTTGGTTCCTCTCATCAGTTATTAAGGTAGGATCTTGATCTTGTTAATTCTAGCTTCCAAATCCCTATCTTCTATGCATCTGGAAGACTAGGATCTTGTGCTTGAATCTTCCTTTTTTGATATTATGAGTTTTATTGCTTAAAATTAGAAGAAAATGTTATTGGTTCAATTATGTGGTTTTTCCTTCCGTATTACATGCTAGATCTGTGTTTTGGGCTTAAGGATTTTATTTTATTGCTTTGCTTATAATTTGGGCATTAGGGTTTTCATTTGGAATGATTTAGTTTTCAAAATTGCCTTAGGGTTTCAGATCTGTAAAAAATGTCTTCTTTGTGTGAGAATTTGTTATTATTGAAAAATTGGATTGAAGCCCTCGGATTCGTAAAATTCTTATTTTGGAAAGAAGAAAATACGTCCTTACTAGGTTCTTGTCCAAATTCTAGTTCCTAGTCTACATGGAAACAAAACAAGAGATTAAATGCATACTTGAAAAATTCTCTTAAAATAAAGATTAATGTTAAAATTAATATCTTTTTGTTTATTTGCATCAATTGTATGGTTTAAAAAAAAAAGATCATTCTTGATTCTTAATTGGAGGTAAAAGTCTCTTTTTATTAAATACATTAACTTGGCTTTTGGAATATATATATATATATATATATATATATTGTGTTGAATGTATGAATTATAATCTTGTTAAATTAAATTTAAAAATATATATTGTTGTTGGAAAATTCACCAACAATTAAAATAAAAATTAAATAATAGTATTTAATTAAAAGAAAGGGATTTGTTTTAAAATTTAAAAAAAAAAAGCTTTTTGAAAAAAGTTTTAAAAAAGTTATAAAAGAAACGAATAAAATTTCTTTAAAATAAAAATAATAATAATAAAAGTTGTTAGTGGGGGTGGCGGGGCCCTCAACCCCCATCCCCCCACGGGGGCTACGCATGGCAGCCTTACTGTTGGCGGTGACAGGGCCTGTCGTACCCGGCAGGGCCCCTGTCGCTGACGATAGAGGGCTGTCGGTGGGGCCCAACTTTCTTCAAAGAAAGGTCACGGCATTTGGAAGGGAGGGGGGCCGCGGGGGAGCCCATGGGGCTTGGATCCCGTGATGACCACCCCCCCCCCCCCCCCCCCCCCCCCCCCCCCCCCCCCCACCCCCCCCCCCGCCCCCCCCCCCATGCGGTGTTTTTTATATATTTAAAGTTTTTTTTTAAACTTAAAAAATGATTTATTTTTAATTAAAATTTATTTTTATTTAAAGTTCATTTATAATGTTAGTTTTTTTATTTTTATTAAATGTTAGTTGTTAATTTTATTAAAATATTTTATTAATAATTTTAATTATTATTAACATTATTAGTTTATTTGTTTAATTGTTGATTATATTTCATAATATTATCACTATTATTTTATTTACATAATTAATTATTATTTGTGATTAATAATTATTATGTTAAATAATTACTATTATTGGTTTTAGGAGAGCCATTAAATTAAGGATTTATTTTATTAAAATCAAAGGATTTAGGTATGTATAGTTAGTTAACTAAGTGTAGTTATTTAACTCGTTTATATATGTAATCTTGAATTACCTCCAATGATCTATTTTTTATGCTTATTTTGAAAGGTTTGAATGTTATGTGGATGATTTTAATAAAATTTTACTCGTAATTATATTTGAATTTTAGTATTTATTAAATAGATAAATTTATATAAGATAGATTTTATAAATTAATCGATAGAGGCTTAATGTGCATTTTCTTTGAAAAATTTAATTATAGTGTTATTAGTAATTTTATCAGATAAACTAAATTGTATAGTGCTTACTATAAATGAGTTTATCACTAAGTTTTATTAGTCTTTCTTGAATCATATTTATCATGTCATGATGTGTTTTCTGAGTGAATGTTAGACAGATTGTGTGTTTCTCTCTTTTACAAACTGCAATGTGTCGGGCATCTATTGGGATCAGATGACTTTTAGGGTGAAAACCAGAGGTTTTTGGGTTTATGTTTCTATGATGTTTGTGTGCTTCAGTGCATGTTCATGTTGATATCGATTTTAGTCTCGATCTTTCTACCCAACCTGGTTTATCTAAACTTGTCTTATGTGTTTCTTGGAGAGTATTTATGTTTCATGGTTAATTGAGAACCAGTGTATTCATGTTTGGGCGGGAATCAGTGATGAGGTTTATGTTATACCTTTGTGATGTTATTTTGTGAACCTATGGAAGGTTACCTAGTTTCTTAGTAGGGGGTGGCTTGCAATAACTGTCGAGGCTCACAAGTGGCTACCAGGATCATTTATGTAAGTAATTGTAACAAGTGATAACATAATAAATTATTAGGGGGTTTAGTATAATCTAATAAGATATGTTTTCTCACCCATGCTTAAGCACTATTATAGGCTAAGATGGAGGATGAGATGATGCTTGTTGCCTTGACGGGTGTGTATCTAGCATAGTTGGTGACTTTGTCTATTTGAGAGGTCATTGATACCATGTATGGTCACCTGAGTGTCAGGGTCCAGAGAGACTACTAGGAAAAAACCTAAGGGTTAGACGTACATGATGACACCTACCTATATAAAGCTTAGGTTGTCCTACGTGTGTCGATATCCTCTAGTATTGTGTAGATTTACTTATTGTGATTCATAGAGCTTCTAATATCTTCCTATGTACATTTCTCTATGATGTCATGTATACATTTTTTGCCTTCTTGTTGTATACCCATGTGAGTGGGCCTATTATTATCTCCTCAGCACGGTGAGAGTGGACCTTTAGTTCCACGAGGTCAGGTGGTAGTGATTCTTATTACCATTGAGATATAAAATTTGTCTTCATGCTTGGATGATCCTTGTTGTAGTTCTTCTTCTATCTTCTTATTTTTCTGGAGACTTGATCAGTTTTATGAGTTGTATATTTGTACCATATGTGTATATTGGTTAACATCCTTTCAGAAGATGTATTGTATTGTTATGTATTATTGCATACCCTACAACTTGTGCAGTGGATGTTTCTTCATTTGTGTACCTTGGGTATCAGTTGTATATGTGGTCTTATTATATGGGATGTATATTATTGGATTCAGTTGATTTATCCTTTAGGTTAAGTTCTTTATAGTTGTTTTCATCAATTATTTTTCTTAAGTAATTCTACGTCAAGGAACCCTCGATATTTGTAACCTTTGTTGAGTTGTATTTATGTGTATGTCATTTATCTCATTGTGTTGTTTCCACATTGTTATCATTATTGATTGTAAACATTTAAAAAAAATTATCATGTTAACTTAGTGGCATGTTTAGGTTTATTCTCCTGGGTTCCCTAGTGGGGCATTACAGCTGAGAAATCAAGAAAGAGTACAAGGATATGTGCATCAATGCAGTTTTAAAGAATGAGCAAAAACATCTACAACAGAAGCATTCAACTTATGCAGTTGATAGTCCCATTAAATTCCATCCCGATTGGATTCTCTATGTGATAAGAAGAGTGCATGAGAAATTCATATGGCTGGAGAAACCACACAAGATTTTAAAGACAATGATTCACAGGGTTACAAGATTTTGAGCACAAGGTTTGAAATGTACATTAAGAACGGTAGAAACTCATTTGGTCATTGAACTAACCAAATCCAAACAAGATGATAGAGAAATGACAATCAGCTATATTGTATACAAGGAATTTTTTTTTGCATCCATGGTGATAGGTTATAGAGTTTACCAGTCTAGTCGAGTTAAAAATGTGTCAGGTGGTTCTATTCATGTTTCCTATCTGATTGTTAAGGATGATTCAACATATGATCTATGTGATATGATCAAAAGCTATTTCTTGACAAACATGGTATGGATAAAGAGCGATAAGAGACAATCATTCCAGTTAGCATTGTAGAGAAGTACAAGAATGATATTTTTTTAGTGGACACTAATTCACATATTATGCAAGTTGTGGAACTTAGGACATATTGGATTCCTCAGGTATGGGTTATGAAGTTGAGGTTTATTTAGTAAATTTTCATGTTAATGAGTTGTTGTCAAGACCATTTGACAAACAAATACAAAGATTTTTAACTCATAATGAAGCAGTTTCCAAAATTCAAAAGGATTTGAAGAAATCGGTCATTGAAAGGAAAAGAAGGAGAATGGTATCTAACCTAGAGCAAAAGTTTGGAAGTAGTGATGAAGGAACATCTTGCACTATTGCAACCAAAACTGAAGCTAAGAGCAAACAGAGAAAAATAACTGCTAGTGAAGTTAAGTCTTGAGGGGAATCATCAAGGAAGAAAATTCAAAACATTTTTGCTCCAAAGAAAACTTACAAGAGGAGGAGAAAATCCACAGGGGTGAATGATTTTCAGAAGGATGTTATAGTAACTAAGATGGGGGGTTAATCGGTGGCCTCAAAAATTAATCCCATAATTCAACCAAAAACTTATACCACATATATAATATCCTCTAGTTATCTTTCAGTCCTTCAATATGTATGCCTTATGTAATTCTAGCAAATATTACTGCTCGGTGATTATACTTTTTATCCTTTTCTTAAGCTTTACCGAAATGCAGTAAATAAACTTAGTGTCTACCGACCAAACCAGTTTTAGTAATGTGTAAAAAAAAACATCAAAGAAATGAACCATATACACATTTGACAGTTAGATTTTAACGTGGAAACCCTGTTAAGGGAAAAACCACTTGGGACCGGTAACCCAAAATTTTGACTCTTCTAAAGTGAGCTCGGTGAAGAGCCAACCATGTTAAAGGTTACAAACACACTATTAAGTTTGACCTTGTTAGAGGATTCAGAACTAACAATTTGACAGTTGACCTCGTATTCACTATGTTTTCAACATGAGAAACCTTTTGATACTCTTGATTATCTCAATACAATAAGGATGGTTAAATCCCACTCTGTTAAGAGATTTTTTTGAATCAATGGTTAAACTGAAACAGTAAATGATATGTTCAATAATACAACTTAACTTGCATATTTTCAGATCTATTGTAAGTCCATAATACCTCTATGATCAATGTTCTCTTCAATTCCTTTTCTCCCCTCTATCTTCTTTCTGCTCGGTGAATAATGTTGCTTCTATGTTGCTTGGTGTCTGCAAAATTCTTGGCTCTATTCTTCAACCTGTATGATCAAATCTGCATGAAGACTTCTATCTTCACCAGAATTATACTCATCATTTCTCTTTTACATAATAAATTACTTTTCTCTCTTTATATACATGATTTCACCATTTCAATGTCCTTGTCTTTCTTGTTCTTGACATAAATTGCTTTCTTGATCCATAAATATCGCCATGCATTGCTTTATTCTTTAAAGATTTGCTTTAGATTTATTCCACAAATCTCTCCTTGTTACCTGTGCTTTAAATCATCTTCTTATCCTTAGTTTATCTTAATTTTTTCTGTCATTGACTCTAGTTGTTCTTGGGTAAAAATTTCCATCGGTGTTGTTTTTCCATTGGGAAACACTATGAACTTCAGTTATGCTCGGTGTTGTGGTGCTCGGTATACATTATGACTTCTCAAGGTTCTCTATCCGTCGTTGTGCAGTTTCTATCATTGTTTAATGTCACTCGGTGTACACACTGGCTTTTTATGTTTACTGATAACATAAACTTTATCTCTTTGGTTTCTTGAATTCTATGACAATATGTATATGATCAATTATAACATATTAATTTAAAATCAATGACAATACAATACATTAATTTATTTAATGTCTTACATTTTTTTCTATAACTCGGTGATTATCAACTTTGTCATCTTCAAACATTCAACCAGTTATAGTTCATCAATCTCTCCCTTTGGAATTGATGGAAACATACTTATCAAAATAATATTAAATATGTCATATCATACCAAACTTTTTGTTCTATAACCAATTTCAAATGTCTGACTCTTGGTAAACTCTTCTAGCTTATATTTGATTCTTGTAAAGTGTCTTTCCTTTCTTCATTCCCTTCATTGGATAGATGTAGAAATTTCTGTCTCTCCCTTTGTAGAATCTCTTCTCTAATACTCTCCCTTTGATGGATGGCTACTTCACTGAATATCTTTCTCCTTGGAAGCATTCTCTCCCTTTAGATGTTATTTTCTCTCCCTTTGACAATTTCTTCTCTTTGATGGATATTTCATTTAATCTCTCTCCCTTTGTATGATCATGATATGATATTTCATTATTGGATATCTCTCTCCCTTTGACAACAATGCCAAAGAAAAAAAATATCATGAATATCTCTTTCCATCAACAATGTAGTTCTGTAGTAGCCAACAATACTCTGGTGTTCAGTTCTGATAAGTACCTTCTTGTACTGATGTGTCATTTCAGTCTATATCTCTGCTTGTATCAAAATGATTTATCTTTTGATAATGTGTGGGATGATACATCCTCCTACTCATCTTAGTGACCATTAGACAAGGGTTGGACCACTGGTGTCATCCTCAGGTACTCAAATGTATCTTTTGGAAATGGCTTTGTGAATATGTTTGCTAATTGTTCTTTGGATTGGACATATTCCAGTGTCACCTCTTTCTCTTATACTTGTTCCTTTAAGTAATGATACTAGATATCTATGTGATTTGTCTTAGCATGCATCACAGGGTTCTTTGAAATGTTGATAGCACTTGTATTATCACAATAGAAAATCACTGGATCGAGAATTTCCATATTCATACCTTTCAACAATTGCTTGATCCATGTAATGTTAGATAAATTTGCAGTAGCAGCTGTAACCACCTAATTTCGGTCTGTCGCAACTATGGACCCTATTTGCCCTAAGTGTGATCATACCCTCGAGTTATGTCCAAACGACCCTGTTACTGTTTGGCATAATTCTTTGAATCAATTTAATG
>MU225430.1:10523461-10553784 GCA_018584345.1 Thuja plicata
CAAAGGATACAATAAAAAGGTGAAACCACGCAAGTTTGAAGTGGGGGACCTTGTCTTGAAAGAAAACCCGAAGAACCAGCCTCACAGAGAACAGAAAGGAAAATTTGAACCTAACTGGTTAGGGCCCCATGTTATCACTGCTGCTTTTGGATCCGGAGCTTATTAGTTGGCTACACCTGAGGGGGACGTTCTTCCAGATCCTATCAATACTCTACATTTGAAGTGGTTCTATGCTTAAATGTTTGGCTAGCAGAGCCTGTACAGCAAAAAGTTCTTGAAAAATACCAAAAACATTCAGAAAATTGATCCTGAAGAAATACCGAAAATAGTGGAAAAGGTCTCTCAAAATGGGTATCCTGGTGAAAACCTAGTAAACAGGCGCCTTGATACTACAAAAACATTCAAAAAAAGCAAAAATAGCAAAAAAATTGAAAAAAAGAAAAAGTGCCTTGGTGAAAACCTGGTAAACAGGCGCCTTGGTAGCAAAAAAAAGAAAGAAAAGATCTTGCCAAGTGGTGAAAACCTGGCAATCAGGCGTCACTTGTGTTCTGCGCTCCATCTATCAATGCACTACTGATACTCGGCCTTCACAATTTTGCCTGTGCTTATATGCTAACTTCATTTTCCTACATGACTATCTTATCCTCGCTTGGGATTTGTCTATCTTTATGTCTTAGGAATAAGTCATTCTGCACTGGGGGCATCTTTGTTGGCATGGTCAGTTGTGGTTGCTAGGTCGATTCTATGATGGTTTGTCTCACAAAAATGATGTTTCTCACTACTTTCAACACATTGTCACTTCCTTCAAACCAAGGTGTCTTTTGACGACACTTGCATGACACTCCTACCAGGACACATTGAATCGCAGACATGAATGCGCTATCCTCTCAAGGCACAAACATGGAACACCATATTGCAGGTAGTATGCTTTTTCTGATTGATGAATCTTTACTGTGTTTGACGGATGAATGAACGAAGTACTACTTAAACACACAGTTTGATAAATGGCTAGTTATCTTAACTTGTCTTCTCTAGGGATTCAATTAAGTGGGGTTTCATGCAAGCACACATTCATTTAACAAATCAACTTCAAAATATATTACAGAGTTAGAAATATTTCATCTAACTATAGTTATACTAAACATTCAAAAAATTGACAATGCTCTAACACACTACACTAAATACTGAAGAAATACAGAACCATCAACTCATATTTAATCAAGAGCAGAGGAAAAGGAGGTCGTTAATCTACTTGAAGTATTAGAGCAGAGGACATAAAGAACAAAAATCATATAAAATACCATTAACCAAAGATCAAAATGCTAACAATGTCATTGATAGAACCCTTCCTTCTTCATTAACATATCTCTAGCAAGCACTGATGCATGTTACAATGGTGGCTCCAAGGGAGCATTTAACTACTGAAAGTGTAAATCTAAGGAGCATTGATCTCTGCAACTAAGAATTGAGAAAAATCAGATTGCTATTAGCTATGAACTGTGAAATCATCAATTTTTCTGACCCTTAGAATGAGTTTGGACTTAATATTTATACACTAGACTTGACCTAAAAATTTAACCTAATTTATCTTACACCTTACAATATAATACTATTTTCCAGTGGCTGGTAATACCTGCACCACACTACAAAGGACCTTGAGACAGAAAAGGCATGACATGTCAGAAGAGTAAGAGAAGAAGAGAGGAGTGGAAGAATCGACCTTGAGGAGAGATCCGAGAGAAGAAAAGAATAAATCCAATCCCTCGTGGATCGAAGCTACATACCTCATAAATGGGAAAGTGGCACCCTGTCTCTGATGCGCCAGGTGTAATGTTGAAGCGGCGCCTCAGGAAGACCATCTGTCAGAACCTTCTTGTCAAGCTGATGTGCCTTGTTGTAGTTACCTACCTTCTAACAACCTTTATTAACTACCTTGAAAGTGACTAGTCGCCCTTGAGAATCGAGACATGGGTCACTTTTAAAGAATACAACATTGACTAGATCTAGAATTTCGAGACCCGGGAACTTGCATTCTGAAAGAATGAATGAATACAAAAATACACATCCCGACGAGATTCTCCAAACTCCAGAGAACTTTATTTTTCCTTATGATTTTTCCCAAGCCTCCAACACCTGACCTATTATTTCTTTATCTACATCTCGGATACTGTCCCACCGACTGTGAACAACCTCCAATGCTTCCTCAACCTCTCCGGCCCCATTTCAGAATTCATCCCAGTGCTGAAGGGATCAAATTGTGATACTCCTGCCATGAATTCTTGAAATAGGCCCAAGGGGTATTGGGTCACTGTCACTTTCTCTTTCAAGGCCTTAACCAATTCCTTGCATACATCAGTCTTGAGGACAAGTCTGAAGTACTGGCCCTAGACAAAATCATATGATTCATCTCCAAAAATCCCCGCCTCTACAGCGACTTCTTCTCCTATGTTGCAGATTTCTTCCAGCCTGGCCCTCCATTTTTCATACTTTGCCAAATCTCGCTCCCATACAAGAGCAGAGCCCTTTGCCTGGCTAAGAAGAGATTCAATCCAATAAAGGTCTGGGAGGGATGCTGCCAAAAATTATCTCATGGTGGCCACTTGCTCGGTGGCCCACCCATCTACATCTCATGCCTTCTTCTTCATGATACGTAGAGAATCCAGATCACCTTGTGCAAGAGGCAATCTGGAGGAAGGGGTTCTGGGGTGGACCTCAGCCAAAGGCTACGTAAGTTATTCTAGAAGCATGAGGAGATTGGCTTTTGTCTCTCTTTCCTCCGGCTTCTGGTCCTGCTTGATGTATCTAGCCTCTATTGCCTTGGTGGCTTCTTTCAGTAAGTCCAGCTCACCCTGTTTGTCTCTCCTCCCCAGTGCTACTTCTATTATGTTATAATCTTTGGGCCTTACAGTTGCTAGATCTACACCTGATGGGGGTGTTGCGATAGTCACAATTGTGGTAACTTTCAGACCAGTCCAGAGAGTATGGACTATCCATGCTTTCTTGGGATTTTTAGCCTCTAGATTCCTGGTCATCATCTCAGCCAATGAGACCGTAGCACCTGATGCTACCGCCAAGGCCTTTCTTTTCCTTGATTTGACCATCCATTGGGGCAGCTAGGGCAGCTTTGCTTCTAAGACCTATTCATCAGGATTCCTTTCAGAATTTGGTGGTACGTTCCTGGAATGTACATTATCTTTAGGCTCTTTCTCCCTCTCCTATCTTAGTTCCTCTTCTTGTTCTTGTTCTTTTTCTTGTTCTTGTTCCTTTTGTTGTTCTCCAGAACCTTCAATATTTCCCACCATGCTAGCATCTTCTATTGTATTATCTGGAACCTTTTCTCCGGTCTCAATATTGCCAGTATTTTCAGGGATCTCTTCATCTATCCCGACATCAGCTAATTCTGTATTTCATTATACGGGACTTCTTGATCAATCTACTGCTACTATTCTTGGGCCTTTTCAGCCTCATCTGTTAGAACATTCCCTTCCACTAGAACATCCTCTGGAGGTGGGTGTCTTTGGCCAAAATTTAACAAGGAGGCTATCAATACTACCTGACCAAATGTGCTTTGGGGCACTTGATCACCCAGAGTAACCAAAGGCGTTTGGAGCATGATGATCAAGGGTATGGTTGATCCCATGGGTCTAGGTTTCCTGACCATCATTTTCTCATCTGTGGGCTGGATTGGTGTGTCTTCGGTCTCCTAGACCAGTATCTTCTCTCGCTCAAATCCCATTTGTACTTCTTCATGTGTCTCTTGTTCTGATGCATCCTCTTCTTCCAAAATCTTTTTCTCTATGGGAGTCTCCTTATCCTGAGCAGAAATCTCCTCCACTACATGACCTATACCTTGTTGGAGGTCCATGAGCTCATCCACTAAGAAATTTCGGTCGAAGTCATCGTGGAGGGTCAAGGAGTCAAAAATATCTTCCAATTTAGGAGAGTCTGAACTGACCTCCACCGGAGGCACATCCAGCATACCTGGACTGGTGACTGCACTTGGTGTAGGGGTCACCTTATTCTTCTTTCTTGTTAGTGGAACCCCAGTATCTAGAATGTGGGTGGACTCTGCCTCGGTGAAAGTTTGTCTGCTCATCATTGCAGCCAACGAAGGGGATCCCGCCGGGCGAGCAGAAGCTATTAGAGCTACAAGGAGGCTGGAAGATACCAGCATACTTATTTGTTGGCTGGCCAGCCTTGCCAACTCCATTTTTTTATGTAGTTGGGCCATTAGAAGGGTGGGAACTTGGGGAGGCACCTTGGTTGGGGTGCCCTCTTTCTTTTTTCCTTTGCTCATGCTTGGTTTGGTGGCCGTGGAAGATCAAGAAGGTCCAGCACCGGAAAAAGAGGGAGTGGCCCTTTTGACTGTTGGTTTCTTTTGGGTGCTCCTCGAACACACTCGGGCAAGATACTGGTGACTTGCTTCTAAAATGGGGTTACATACCCCTTCAATCATCAAATATTTAGGGGTGGCCCAGTCCACCAGAGGGAGATCTAACTTATCTAGCCCTTGCCCTTTGTATATTGGGTCCTCCAATGGCCCATCATCTGAAAATCCCTTCGGGAAAGTCTGAAGGTCAAGTGCTTTCATAAGCCCTTTGCTCATCTATGAATGTTGTTGGGCCCGGAGATCAAAACTGTCTTGCCAGTCCACCCAAAAATCTTCAATGTTTGCTTCATGTGGTGGGGATGCCCAGGGAAGTGCTGCGGCAATCTTTCCAAGAGGATCGTAGTTATTCTAGGCATGGTGGAATTCCACCAGCCCCAGGTTTTTCAATTCACTATCTGCCTCCTGGGCTCCGGTGAGGCTGCATGTATAATTCCCGCATGAGAATGGGAATGGGATGTTGATGACCTTCTTTAATGTAAAGAAGGCATGCAAATCCATCATCTGTCGGCAGAACTCTAAGAGAATAATTTTTTCCTCACAATATCGGGGAAGAAGATGGGGCTTCCCATTGAAGCCGGTCACCCGAATGTAGGTGTGGTGTTGGAATTGAATAAAATAGCGACCATAGCTGCTGATTAGATTTATTACCATTTGTGATAGTCGATACCTGAAACCCTGAGTAAGTGTTAGGATGTTGTTGTAAATGAAAGCATCATTTACCTAGCAAAAATTCAAGTAACTAAGTTCCCATTGCACTAGGGGATAATGATCCCATGGTGTGATTTGGCCCAGCCCTTTTCTGAGTTCCCCAATTGTTCCCAAACCTTGAAAAGTCAATCTTTATTGTGCTATCACCCCTAGCACGTATGACATCATGTAAAACTTGGAGTTTTTGACAACCCGCTTTAGTTGTTTATCCACGTGATTGTATATCAGGACCGCCCAGTTGAAGGTCTGACTGTGAGTGGTGATGCAGTACAAAAAATAGTACATCCATGCTGAGAAATCTTGGGCATGGGGCAGTCTAAAAATCCTGCATAAGAATACAATGCCCGCCTGAATGGGCTCTTTAAACTCCTCGCGGGGAATTTCCAACTTCATCCTCCTGCAATCCCTCTTTGGGATTTTTAGCCAGTGGCCATTGAGATGTTGTTGGGAGATAAGGCAGCGTCCTCCAACTCTTGCAATGTCGAGACTCGATTCTGGATAATGGACCCATTGAACTGTGAGATCCTCAACCCTGAGGCAAAAGTAGCTGCGTCTAGGGTGACGATTGTTGCTGGGTACTATAGTGGTCATGGATCTTGAAGTAGGACTGTCTGAGTTGGTGCATTGTATAGTGTTTCCAACTAGAGTATTAACTCTGATGATTGCACCAAAAAGGAAAAGTTTGCCGCCTTGATGATGCCAGAGGCAGCAATTTGAGTGGCCAGATTGTCTCTAGTGGCCTTCAACCTGTAAATGGCTTGAATCAAGCCTTGCATTTTTGCCCAAGGTTTGGGCCCTATTTCTTCTATCTCTTGAACTCTAGACTCTATCTTTGACCCCACAAAGGGCACCCTCCTTTGGATATTTGGAGGTCAAGGGCAGCTTTGCTAACAAATTTTTAGCCTTGGTTTTGGTGGCCGCCCAGGTGGAAGTGGTAGGTAACTCCAAGATGGAAGGAGGGGTGATTACTTCATATATTTTTTATTAGCTATCTACAACCTACAAGACCGGAGAACCATTAGAACGTGATATATATAAAACAATATTAGAACTCTGGGAAAATCATCACCATCCTGCACCTGCTCAACAAGTGTTAGCATACAGAAAAAAGTCCCAGAATACTTGTAATAGATGTGAGTTGGACTCTGGGGGAAATCAAACCAAATGACAAGGGGAAATGTAGGACAAGGAATTTCCTGAGACCTAGAGCCTAGATAATCTAGTTGTTGCCGTGCTGACATGACCAGCAAGGAACCATATTCAGTTGACATGGGTTGGCACATGGTCAGGTGATAGGTGACATAAAGGCATTAGTGGCAACAAGTGGGCTGACACGGGGTAAATTGAATGCCAGATGGGACATGGTTTGAATGCCCACTCTTGGAAAATTAATCCTGCCATTAAGGTGATGAGACGGAGGAGAGAGAAAGCTACCATGGCTCGAACCAGTGAGGTGCCGAGTTCAAGCTGTGGCGACTCCATCTCGACGAGCTCGGTCTCATGGGTGAAAATACATGATAGAGCCTGAGGAACTCGCAAAATTTGAAGGATATAAAGGATATATATATAAATAAAGAAGGCCGAAGGCCGAAACATATATACAAGATATACAACATTTACAAGCTCTTTCACAGATTTAAACAACATTTTCATACATACACGAACTACCCTAAGACCATATACAATATCAACACTAGCTTACAACTGCACAGAGGGCAGAAAACCCTCTGGCAGAGCCAACCCACCAACGGGAGGCAAACCCAAAAACAGAAAACGTAGGAGACAAACTACAAAACTAAAAAAACAAAGCAGAAACAACACAAGAAAGAACAAAGGCAGAAACTAGAGAACCTACCTGGAAGTCTGAAGAAGAGAAAGGAAGAGCACACCATGAGCACTCCTGTAATGAGTTCTACCTTCAAATGACCATGAACAGGTACCTCGAATCAACTAGTAATAACCCACCAAGCACAAAGTAATTCACAGCTTAATCGCAGTTTAGTCGCCTAAGAATCGCTCTGAATGCACAAGTGTTTTTAATTGTGGTAACTATAAAAGTGGCATGTAATTTCTATTTATACTCAAGATAAAAGCAAGTTACCTCTTCCCCTACAAACTCTGGAATAGGCAAACCTTCAGACTCTGGGCCTGGGGATTCCATTCAACCATACCTTCTCATGAGGGGAAGACATCATGGTGGAGAATCCTGGAGTCCAGAATCTGGCTTTGAAAAGAAAAAAAAACTCCGGGACCGGGTCCCAGAGACACGAAAGAAAAGCAGAAAGAAAACAAACCTCCCAGAGGGAAATCCCAGAGAAGGAAACAAAGAAAATAAAAGACAAGGCAAGAGCCAAAGTGAAAAGAGGAGACCCAATATTTTGCATACAAAATGTAGGGACAGGTATGGAGGGCATAAAAAATGGTGACTATCTAGGATGAATGCCTTAGCACATTTGAGAACCAGAGCAATTCACAGCTTAATCACAGTTTATTCACCTAAGATTTTCTCTAAATGCACAAGTTTTTTTAATCGTTGTAACTGTAAAAGTGGCATGTAATTTCTATTTATACTCAAGGTAAAAGAAAGTTACCTCTTTCCCCACAAACTCCAGAACAGGTGAACCTCCAGACTCTGGGCCTGGGGATTCCATGCAACCATACCTTCTTACGAGGGGAAGACATCATGGCGGAGAATCCCAGAGTCAAGAATCCAGCTTTGGAAAGAACAACAAACTCTGGGACCTGGTGCCGGAGACACGAAAGACAAGCAAAAAGAAAACAAACCTCACAGGAGGGAAAGCCCAAAGAAGGAAACAAAGAAAACAAAAGACAAGGCAAGAGCCAAAGCAAAAAGAGGGGGCCCAACATTTTGCACACAAATGTAGGGACAGGTATGCAGGGCATAACAAATGGCAACTATCTGGGATGAATGTCTTAGCGCATTTGAGAACCATGGAACCTCTAGTTAGAAAAACTAGAACCAATCATCACTTGGAGCATCCTTCTTGTGAGGTGCAAAGCGTTTGAGAAAATCTGGCTCATACATGATTCAATCCTTGGTCTTTTTTCAGTTGTGAAGTGTGTGCTTTGGAAGAAAATTAAGTCGGTGACCTCTAGGAGAAGTAGAGAAGAGGCACTAAATGTATCAATCCAAAGTCATCAAATTCGCTCATTTCCCCCAGATACCAGAGTTTCTCCATTCTTTTCTTTCCTTATCAGTTTATTCTTTTCTGGATGGGAAGGTGGTACTTCTTTCACTGTTAACCTTAAGCTTAGCTAATTTTAATGGCGGTACTTATTTCACCCTTCCATCTACTTCAATTTTCTGAATAGGGAAGAAAAACTCCAAACCCGGGAAGAATTTAAATGTTTTTTAGACTTGGGCCAACAAACCAGTGCGATCGATCTACTCTCGGTTTGTCTGATGACTTGTTCATTTTGATTTTGATTTAACTAATTTTCAAACTTCTGGGGATGAACCCGATGAAGATTAATCATAGCCTATTGCCAAACTTACAAAATAACTCCAGAGACCACACCAATTCCACTATGCTAACAATAGATTTTGAGTTCACCGTAATGCAAAAGGTACCATCCCAGAGACTAGATGTTATGCGAAGCATACCAGCCTACAAGAAGGGGGAGCAAAACACTGGGGTCCTAGAAAAAAAGAACGAAACCAAAAACAAAATGAAAAGAAAAGAGGCGGTCCCGGAGGATGGCCAACAAAACTATTTACAAGACAAGGCACTCCAAACAGAGCACCGGGAAGGAAATATTTACAAGCAAGAAAATTTACATATAGTACAACTCCAGACAGACCTACCTCATTCAAAACAATGCTTGAGAAATTTTCCATTGATAGGAAATGGGATAGCTTCCCCGGTCATGGTACTGAGGTTATAAGTGTTTTCCCCGTAGATCTCTGAGATCAAATATGGTCTGAGCCAGAGCCGTTGGAATTTGGTGTGCTTTCCTTTCTTTTCCCATGCCTTATCCCACAAGAGGACCAGGTCTGAAATCCGAAAGGCCTTATACTGGGCTCTTTAGTCAAACCATCATTTCACCACTGCTTGGTGATGCGTAAAATGTTCAAGGATTTCATCTCTTTTTTCTTCCATTCACACAAGGTTTAGGAGCCGAACCTCCACAATATTGTCCCGGTTGCTGAATTCCTACATAAACTATAAAATCAAGATTTGTAAGTTAATGGGGAACACTGGGTTTTGGTCATAAACTAGATGGAATGGGGATGTCCCCAGGGTGACCTTAATTCGAATACGATCTACCTAGAGGGCAAATCTCTGCTTTTGGTGCCAATCCCGAGGATTCTTCTCTAACAAGTGTTTGATCACTTCAAGCAAATTTTTGTTGGTTGATTCAACAACACCATTCCCCTAGGGGTAATAGTTGTTGAACTTTATAGTGATCTTCCTATCATACATCCATTCAAGTAATTGTGCCGAAGAAAATTTCAGACCATTGTCACATACTATAGCAAAGGGCATTCCAAATCTTGTGATGATGTTTTCTTATAGGAATTTTATGACTACATCTGCCGTGTTTTTTTTACAAGGTATTGCTTCAAACCATTGGGTGAAGTAATCCATAGTAGTTATAATGTACCAATGGTTAGCAGATGATTTGGGGTTGACTTTCTCAATAAAGTCAAATGCCCATTGGGAAAAAGGTCTATCTTCAAAGACCGACTGCAAAGGCATAGCCAGGTTCCGCTCATGATGTGCCACGGTTTGACAAGTGTGGCACTTCATGATGTGAATGTAGACATCTTTAAAGATATAGGGCCAATATTATTTGGCCCATAGAATCTGATGGGTAGTGGCGTTAGCTGAGCCATGCCCGGTTCCAAGCTACCCATGAAATTCTTTGATTACCTTTGCAGCTTGAACCCTATCAATGCACCAAAGGTAGAATCCCTCATAGTTTCTGTGGAAAAGTATGGCATTTTTTATTATGAAGTGTGTGATTTTTAACCATAGGGTGCGGCGTTTGTTTGGGGGAAATCCCTCCAGGCATCTATTATTCAACAACAAGTACACCAGGTCTGTGTACCATGGATCTCGAGTGATGGACTCCACGGTGTATGTCTGACATTTGATGTGGGGAGTCTCTTCTGCCATCACCCTACATAGTCCCTGGCCTCAGACTATCTTCATGGGTTGCATTTCCAAATCATATTCTTGTAGGATGGCCATCCATTTCCCCCGTCTCTCACCCTACTCACTATGCATGAGCAGAGATTTTACTGCCTGGTCCAGGATGATAGCATGTACTTTACTCTGGAGAATATAATGTCAGAATTTCTTCACGGCATGAACAAGAGCAAAGGCCTATTTTTCCAAAGGTGAATACCAAATTTCGGCATTCTTAAAGGGGGAGCTCATGAAAGCTATTGGTCATTCTTCCCCTTTGACTTTCTGGGTCAAAACTACCGGGGCATAATACGGCAAAGAAAAGGAATAGATGTAAAAAGGGAGGAAATAGTCTGGACTAGCTAGAACTGGTGCCTCCATTATCATCTATTTAATTTGGGAGAACTCCCACTTTTCTTAAGGACTACACTCAATTTTGGTATCTTTCTTCATCATTTCATTGAGTGGCTTTACGATCTTGGCGAATCCAGTGATGAATCATCGAACAAATTTGATCTTTCCAAAGAAAGACCTCATTTATTTCTTACTACCGGGCATTTGTAGGTTTAGCAGCACTTCAACTCTCTTAGGGTCAATGGATATACCCTTCTTGGAGATAATATGCCAACGCAATTTCCCTTTAGTGACCCTAAATATGCATTTTTTAGGGTTGAGTGATATTCCATACCGGTGACATCTCTCACAAATCTGGGTAAGGTGGGCAGAATGATCACGCCTGTCCCGAGAAAAGATGGTCAAATCATCCATGTAGATGATTATACACCGGTTCACAAGGCTCTCGAACGCAATGTCCATGGCCTTTTGAAATGTGTCCCCTATGTTAATCAAGTCAAAGGGCATTCTCCAGTAGGTAAACATTCCCCACTTGGTGCTAAACGCCATTTTGTCTCTACCCTCAAATTTAACCATGACCTAGTTATACCCAGAGTACCCATCCAAGAAAGACATCATTTGTGATCTATTCACGATTTGCAATACCTCATCCAGTGGGGGAAGAGGGTGAATATCTTTCTTGGAGGCCTTGTTTAAATTTTGGAAATCCACACAAAGGTGGATCTCACCACTTTTCTTCCTCACAGGGATGAGGTTGGAAACCCATGTAGTATGTCAGATTGGAAAGATTATCTAGGCTGACAGTAGTTTTTGAACCTCCTGATAAATCAGAGGCTCAATCAGTAGGTTGACCGGTTGTTACTTTTGACGGAAAGGCTTAGCATCAGGTTTGAGTGGGATAGTATGTGTCATGATGGATGTATCATATGTCTTCAGATCCTTGTACCCCCACGCGATCACATCTATGTATTCTTAGAGAACTGAGAGAATCTTCTTCCTTTCTTCAAGGGAGCAGGAGGTGCCAATGTGTATCATTTTCTCTTCACCGGGTTGGCTGATGTTTACTTTCTCAAATGTTCCTCCCTCAGAGGAGGATAATATCTTTTCCCGACCCTGAGGGTCTATGTCAAAGATTCATTCAAGCACAACCATCCCTTTCGAGATGGTGTTGGTTGGAAGGTCCATGATCCCGTCATCTTCATCACCCTGTCCAGTATCATTATGATCTCTTTCTTCCACTATCTGGTCATAAAATAAAACAACATTGGCCATGAAGGATAGGATATGTTGATCATCCTCAAAGACCTAAAAATGGGTGACATTGTCTGAAATAGATGGGGTGGGGATCATTTCAACAGATAATCTCCAGAGTCGCAAGATGGCCATTGGCTCAAGCATACTGGCAGAAATAGCAAGGGCATCCGGGACATAATTCTATCTCCAGGGAATAAAATCAATGCCAAAGGCATCAAAATCTTCAATAAGGCTCCATGCCCAGTTGTGGTATGCAGCTAGCCTCTTATCGTGATAGGTATATTGACTCCGAACCTTCTTAACAATCAACTCTGAATCACCCAGGGCCTAGAGGTGAGTGATTCCTTTCCTTAGTGCAAATAGGAGTCCAAGGACCAAAGCCTCATACTCCATAATGTTATTCGTGTAGTTAAACTGCAACCTATAGGATGCGAGGAAGGATTTTCCCCGTGGGTTAATCAATTCCACTCCGGACCCACAACCCTATTTGGATTGGGACCCATCGAACTTAAGCGTCTACAAGTCATCATTTGTTGTCTGGGGCTAGGAAGACGAAGTGGTCTTTGGATTGTTTTTGGGAGGATTGGGAGGGGTTCCTCCGGTGCTGATGGTATGCGGGTGAGGTTTGCCTCTAGAGAGATTTGTGATTGGGATCCCTAGACACATGGCACTGAAAAGATGCTCCTAGTAGGAACACTGGGTCCCAAGGAATCAGCTGTGTGTTCTTTCTTTTGGAGGGCATTGATGTGTTGGGTAGAAGTGGCAAGGAAAGGTTCACACTCTAGCCCTGAATGTTCCTGGTAATGCACCCAGCACCAGGTGCTGGACAAGAGTGTGACGAGGGTCGTTGCGTCACCCTGAGAGTTAACCTCAACCCTAAATTTTTCTTCCAAGTCTTGGGTTCTCTTTGAAACTATGGGATCCTCCCCAGTGGTGAAATCAAATGTTAAGATCTCAAGGGGTTGGTACATCCCAGGGGAAGTCTCAAAGAAGAGGACCTCATTCAATCTCCCAACTTCGGTGAGAGCCTGTTTCATTCGGGGCTCACTTTCAACCTATATATGGTTAGATTCTCCTTCCCAGGGGAGCCATAAGTGGGAAAATTTGGTTGAGAAATATCCATTTAGGGACTTGGACCAATTTTGACTTAGCAACATCCCATAAGTCTCTGGGATGTCCACCACTTGGATGTCAATTGTACTGACTATCCTGGGGTCCTGGATGAGTTGAATCTAGACATTCTTTAATTCACCCACCATTTTCACAGCAGTTTTATCCAGCTAGATTATTGCACCATTGGACAGGGTGGGGCAAAATCCAAGCTTTTGGCATATAGATGAAGGCATGATGTTTCCTAAAGCCCCAGAATGTACTAGGAAGTTGTGTATATTCTTTCCTTGTATGTTCAAGCCTAGCAGGAAAGGAGGATCTTTAGTATTTCCCTGGAAGATAGTCGCGTTGGCGTCCTCAAAAGAGACAGTCTTAGGTGGGCAACTGACGCCTTCTGGGTTTCCCAAGAGCTTTAGAAGAGACTTCTTCTTCTCGGGATAGTTCAAAAAAACCTCCATCAAGGTCATGGAGATGGTGGTTTTTTCTAACGCCTTCATGATGTCGAACCTTCCTCTTGGGAATTGGTGTCTTCCCTCAGCCGGGTCCTTAGCTTGGCTAGATCTAGGGCCTTTTGGAGGGACAGACCAATCGGTCATGTTGTCCTAGGGAGGAGTTTCCTTGGGAGATGTGGGTGTGTAAACTGGCCCCTTACCAGCTTCACTCTGAGTGTTGTAGGGTGTTTGTGGGTTGGTAAAGGCATTGCCCTCAAAGGCTGGAATAGATTCATCAAAGAACCCCTATAGTTTAGGTTCTTCTTCATCTTCTCTACCTATTCCAAAGAAGATGGTCTCACAAGTGAAGGTACCATGAGTGGGCTCTTGTATAGGAGGTTCTGGGGGAGTATGATCAGAAGCTTATTGTCTGTCCAGCTGGGAAATCATGATGAATTTCTCTAGTGTGGCATAGTTTACCTCATTGTGAGAGCCTATGTCATGCAATCTACACCAGTTGGTCATGGGCTGGAAATCTGCAGTTGGCATGAAATAGGAAGGTCTAGCGCCTCTCTTATTAGTGTTTTGGTTCAGAGGTGGACCTTTAGTACTAGCATTGTTATTCCATTATTGTTGGTTATGTTGAGGCCCACTGTTATAATTTCTTCCTCCAGCATAGTTGTTTCGGTTGCCGGAGAAAATATTCCCTCTCTGGGAATTGGTGTTATGGGGTGCAAAGGACCCCACCTTCAGCTGACTAATGTTCATAGTCAGTGTGGATAACATTCGCTAGATGGATTCAACCTTGGCGGTCAGCTGGGTATTCGCATCACAGTGTGATGGTTGTGTTGGTTCCCCAGGAAAGTGGTAGCATTCACCGGAGGGGAGGGCGTTAATCCTCCAGTCACAAATGACTAGAAGAAAGGCACTTCAGGTGGTTGTGTCTATGGTTTTTACATTTCTTGCGGCTGGTTTTAGGGAACAGATTCCAGACCCGATGTTGTCTAGGTTTGAAATGGATACATGTATCGGGCCTGCTGGTCTATCGGCGGTGGTGGGGGATTCATGGCCATTGCGGGGGCACCCATTGCTTGATTGGGGTTATATCCTCTAACATAGGAAGTTCTACCAGGTATCATGTTAAATGGTGTACTCTACCCAATCCCGTCCGGGGATTTGTTAAGACCACAAGACAACTCCAAGGCTAGGGTATAAACCTTCACCAAATTATCCCAGTTGTTGGGGGTTGTAGTTCTTCAGAGGAGAGTGGCAATGAAGGGATCCATCGCATTGAGATAAGTTTGGATAGTCATGTCCGTGGATGGGATGAAGGGGCCCATGCACCATTTCAAGGTGAATTGGAATTGGTGGTTGAATTCTGCAAGGGGCTCATTTTCTTCCTTCCTAATAGAAATGAATATTCTTCCTTCCTAATAGAAATGAACTGGCTATGGGACCATGCTTGGTCCATGTGTACATGGAAGGTAGCTAGGAAGGTGTTCTCCATGTCCTGCCAATTGTTGATGGAGTTGGCCGGAAGGTTAATGTACCAGTTCAACTCGTTATGTCCCAGGGACAGAGGGAACATTCGGGTCACAATGTCTTGATGTTCGATCCAGTGTCGGTTCATGGCATCTTTGTATGGCTACAAATTCTCTTCTATAGTTTGTGAGCCTAAGTGCTCATATCAGGGATAAATCTTTTTTGGGTGCGAAGGTAGATCATTGACTACACCCAAAAAAGTTCCCATTAGGGACCTGATATTTCAAAAATACACAGCCATTAGTGGTGTTGGATTTTGACTAGGTCGAGTGTTAATCCCTAGGGTCGTCTGGGGGACTTGGGTTTTCTGGGATGTACTAAATCCCCAGACAATGGTGGCTGACTTGGATTTTGGGGTTTGTTTCCTTCGAGCGGGAGGCTTGAGTTTAACAAACCATCCGGGATTGGGAGTTGATCTAAGGACTCTTTCGAATCTTACTGGTGAAAATGACCCAATTCCACTGAAGGCTTGACTCCTAAAACTATAGCTTGGGGAACCCTCGGGTGGTGTAAAATCTGAATTCTCAGAGGGGGATGAGTTCATGCCCTCCTTCTAGAGCCAATTTTTGTTGACGAGACTTTGTGATCGGGTCTGCCAACAAATGTAAGTTGTCACTGGGTACCGGGGTACCGGGGTACCGACCAACTTTGCCTGTAAAGGTTGTCCAAGAAAATTAGATTCCCTGGGCCTCCAAGAACGTGAGGGTTGGGTCTCGATAGTTTGGGGACTCAGCTGGGAAATGTGACTATTTTGTTTGAGGGGGATAGCTAGTTATCTTAACTTGTCTTCTCTGGGGATTCAAGTAAGTGGGGTTTCCTACAAGCACACATTCACTTGATGAATAAACTTTAAAATATATTGCAGAGTTAGAAATATTTCATCTACCTATAGTTATACTAAACATTCAAAACATCAACAATTCTCTAACACACTACACTAAATACTGAATAAATACAGAACCATCAACTCATATTTTATCAATACTGGAGGAAAAGGAGGTCGTTAATCTACTTGAAGTATTAGAGCAAAGGACATAAAGAACACAAAGCATAAAATACCATTAACTAGAGATCAGAATGCTAACAATGTCATTGATAGAACCCTTCCTTCTTCATTAACATATCTCCAGCAAGCACTGGTGCATGTTATAATGGTGGCTCCAAGGGAGCATTTAACTACTGAAAGCGTAAAGCTAAGGAGCATTGAGCTATGCAACTAAGAACTGAGAAAAACCAGATTGCTATTAGCTATGGACTACAAAATCATCAATTTCACTGACCCTTGGAATGAGGTCAAAATTAATATTTATACACCAGACTTGACCTAAAACTTTAACCTAATTTAACTTACAAGTTACAATATAATACTATTTTTCGGTGGCCGGTATTGCCTGCACCATGCTACAAAAGAACTCAAGATGAAAAAGGAATAACATGTCAGAAGAGTAAGACAAGAAGAGAGGAGTGGCAGAATTGGCCTCGAGGAGAGAGCTAAGAGAAGAAAATAAGAAATCTGATCCCCCGGGGATCGAGGCTACATGCCTGATAAATGGGAAAGTGGTGCCCTATCTCTGATGTGCCAGGTGTAACATTGAAGCGGCACCTCAGGAAGACCATCTGTCAGAACCTTCTTGTCGATATGATGTGCCTTGTTGTGGTTACCTACCTTCTAACAACCTTTATTAATTGCCTTGAAATTTACCGGTCGGCCTTGAGAACTGGGACATAGGTCACTTTTAAAGAATACAACATTGACTAGATCCAGAATTCCAAGACATGGGAACTTGCATTCCGAAAGAATGAATGAATACAAAAATACACCTCCTGACGAGATTCTTCACACTCTAGAGAAATTTATTATTCCTTATGATTTTCCCAAGCCTCCAACACCTGACCTATGCTTTCTTCATCTACGTCTCTAATACTCTCCCACTGACTGCGAATAGCCTCCTATGCTTTCTCAACCTCTCCAGCCCCATTCCAGAATTCATCCACCATCTTGATGGTGTCATGTTATTGGATCATTGTCTTGGACAATCTGGATAACCTGCCCTGGTCAAAATCTCTGGCAGGCGAATATAGGGACTCCATCCATTCATCAAACTTGCTGAGGGCGTAGTCCTCTGGGGTACACATTCTGGTGGTGAAGGGATTGACTTGCGATACTCCCACCACAAATGCTTGAAATAGGCCCAAGGGGTATTGGGCCACTGTCACTTTCTCTTTCAAGTCCTTAACTAGTTCCTTGCATACCTCAATCCTAAGGACAAGTCTAGAGTACTGGGCCTAGAGGGAATCATATGATTCATCTCCCAAAATCCCTGCCTTTGTAGCAACTTCTTCTCCTATGTTGTGGATTTCTTACAACCTAGCCATCCATTTTTCATACTTTTCTAAACCTTGCTCCCATAGAAGAGTGGAGCCCTTTGCCTATCTAAGAAGAGATTCAATCTGATAAAGGTCTGGGAGGGACCCTGCCAGAAATTGTCTCATGGTGGCCAATTGCTCAGCGTCGCACCCATCTATAGCTCATGCCTTTTTCTTCATGATACATACAGAATCCACATCACCCTACGCAAGCGGCAATCTAGAGGAAGGGGTTCCAGGGTGGACCTCGGCCAAAGGCTGTATAAGTTCTGCTAGAAGCACATGTAGATTGGCATTTGTCTCTCTTTCCTCCTTCAACTTCTAGCCCTGCTTGATGTATCTCTCCTCTATTGCCTTGGTGGCTTCTTTCAGTAAGTCCAGCTCACCATGTTTGTCTCTCCTCCCCAGTGCTACTTATGTTATGTTATAATCTTTGAACCTTACGGTCACTGCATCTGCACCTGATAGGGGTGTTGTGATAGTCTCAACTATGCTACCTATCAGACTAGTCCAGAGAGTATGGACTGTCCATGCTTTCTTGGAATTTTTAGCCTCTATATTCCTGGCCATCATCTTGGCCAACGAGATCATAGCGCCTGATGCTACCACCGAGGCTTTTCTTTTCCTTGATTCAACCAGCCATTGTGGTGGTTGGGGTGGCTTTGCTGCTAAGACCTATTTATTAGGATTCCTTTTAGAATCTGGCGGTATGTTCCCAGAATTTACATTATCTTTGGGCTCTTTCTCCCTCTCCTATCCTGGTTCCTCTTCTTGTTCTTGTTCTTTTTCTTGTTCTTGTTCATTTTCTTTTTCTCCGAAACCTTCAATATTTCCCACCATGCTGGCATCTTCTATTATATTATCTAGAACCTTTTCTCCGGTCTCAATATTGCCATTATTTTCAGTGATCTCTTCGTCCATCCTGGCGTTAGCTTATTCTGTATTTTCATTATCCAGGACTTCTTGATCAATCTATTGTTGGTGTTCTTGGGCCTTTTCGGCCTCATCTATTGGAACATTCTCTTCCACAAGAACATCCTCGGGAGGTGGGTGAGGTCTTTAGCCTAAATTTAACAAGGCGACTGCCGTTACTACCTCACCAAATGTGCTCCAGGGCACTTGATCACCCAGAGTAACCAAAGGCATTTGGAACATGATGATCGAGGGTACGGTTGAACCCATGGGTCCGAGTTCCCCAACCATCAGTTTCTCATCTTTGGGCTTCCTTGGTGTGTCTTTGGTCTCTTGGACTGGTATCTTCTCTTTCTTAGGTCCCATTTTTACTTCTTCCCAGGTCTCTTATTCTGATGCATCCTCTTGTTCCAGAATCTCTTTTTCTATGGGGGTCTCCTTATCCTAAGTGATAATCTCCTCCACCGCATGACCTATACCTTATTGGAGGTCCATGAGCTCCTCTGCCAAGAAAGTGTCATTGAAGTCATCATGCAGGGGTGAGGAGTCAGAAATATCTTCTAGTTTGGGAGAGTCTGAATTGAACTCCACCGGGGGCACATTCGACATACCGGGACTGGCGGCTACGCTTGGTGTAGGAATCACCTTCTTCTTCTTTATTGTTAGTGGAGCCCCCGTATCCAGAATTTTGGTGGACTTCACCTCGGAAAAATTCTATCTTCTCATCATTATAGCCAATGACGGGGATCCCACTGGGCGAGCAGAATCTATTGGACCTACAAGGAGGCCGGGTGATACCTGCTTACTTATTTTCTGGCTGGCCAGCCTTGTCGACTCCATTTGTTGATGTAGCTCGACCATTCAAAGGGTGGAAACTTGGGGAGGCACCTTGGCTAGGGTGCCCTCTTTCTCTTTTCCTTTTCTTGTGCTTGGTTTGGCGACCGCGAAAGATGAAGAAGGTCCGGCACCGGCAGAAGAGGGAGTGGCCCTTTTGACCATTGGTTTCTTTCAGGTGCTCTTGGGACACACCAAGGAAAAATATTGGTGACTTGCTTCTAAAATGGGGTGGCATACCCCTTCAATTGTCAAATCTTCAGGGGTGGCCCAGTCCACTGGAGGGAGATCTAACTTATCTAGCCCTTGCCCTTTGTATGTTGGATCCTCTAGTGGCCCATCATCTAAAAATCCCTTCTGGAAAGTCTGAAGGTCAAGTGCTTTCATGAGCCCTTTTCACATCCGAGAATGCTGTCGGGCCCAGAGATCAAAACTATCTTGGCATTTTTCCCAAAAATCTTCAATTTTTACTTCGTGTGGTGGGGATGCCCAGGGAAGTGCTACGGTAATCTTTCCGAGAGGATCGTAGTTCTTCTGGGCATGGTGGAATTCCACCAGCACTAGGTTTTTCAATTCACTGTCTGCCTCCCAAGCTACGACGAGGCTGCATGTATAATTCCCACATGAGAATGGAAATGGACATTGATGACCTTCTTTAATGTAAAGAAGGCGTACAGATCCATCATCTGCAGACAAAAATATAAAAGAATAATTTTTTTCTTGCAATATCGAGGAAGAAGATGGGGCTTCCCGTTGAAGCTGACCACCTGAATGTAGGTGTGGTGTTAGAATTGAATAAAATAGCAGCCATAGCTGCTGACTAGATTCATTTCCACTTGTGACAGTCGATACCTGGAATCCCGAGTAAGTGTTAGGATGTTGTGGTAAATGAAAGCATCATTTACCCGGCATAAATTTGAGAAACTGAGTTCCCATTACACTTAGGGATAATGATCCCATGGTGTCATTTGGCCCAGACCATTTCCAAGTTCCCTAACTATTCCCGAACCTCAAAAATCCAATCTTTGTTGCGCTATCGCCCATAGCACGTATAATGTCATGTAAAACTTGGAGTTCTAGACAACCCCCTTTTGCTATTTTTCCACGTGATTGGATATGAGGGATACCCAGTTGAAGGTCTTACTGTGAGTGTAGATGCAGTATAGAAAGTATTACATCCATGTCGAGAAATCCTGGGCATGGGGAAATCCAAAAATCCTTCATAAGAATACAATGCCCGCCTAAATGGGCTCTTTGAACTCCCCGCAGGGAATTTCCAACTTCATCCTCCTACAATCCCTCTTTGGGATTTTTAGTTAGTGGCTATTGAGATGTTTCTGGGAGATAAGGGTAGCATCCTCAAACTCCTACAATGTCTAGACCCAATTCTGGATAATGGACCCATTTAACTATGGGATCCCTAGCCCCGAGGTGAAAGTAGTTGTGTCCAAGGTGACGATTGTTGCTGGGTACTGTAGTGGCCGAGGATCCAAAAGTAGGATGGTCTGAGTTGGTGCATTGTATAGTGTTGCCAGCTAGAGTATTAAATCTGGTGATTGCACTGAACAAGGAAATTTTGTCGCCTTGATGATGCTAGAGGCGGCAATTTGAGTGGCCAGATTGTCTCTAGTGGCCTTCAACCTATAAATGGATTGAATCAAGCCTTGCATTTCTGCCCAAGGTCCAGGACCTATGTCTGTTATCTCTTGAACTCTAGACTCTATCTTTGACCCCACAAGTGCACCCTCCTTTGGATATTTGGAGGTCAAGGGGAGCTTTGCTAACAAGTTTTTGGCCTTGGTTTTGGTGGCCGCCCGGGTGGAAGAGGTAGGAAACTCCGAGATGGAAGGAGGGGTGATTACTTTAGAATTTTTTTATCAGCTTATCTACAACCTGCAAGACTGGAGAACCATTAGAATGTGATATATATAAAAGAATATTAGAACTCTGATAAAATCGTCACCATCCTAAACCTACTCAACAAGTGTTAGCATACACCAAAAAGTCCCAGAATACTTGTAATAGACATGAGTAGGACTCTGAAGGAAATCAAACCAAATGACAAGGGGAGACATAGGACAAGGAATTTCCTGAGACCCAGAGCCCAGATAATCTAGCCATTGTCATGCCAACATGACCAGTAAGGAACTGTATTTGGCTGATGTGGGTTGATACGTGGTCAAGTGACAGGTGACATAAATGCATTAATGGCAATAGTGGGCTAACACAGGGTAAAATGAATGCCAGATGGGACATAGTTTGAATGCCCACTCATGGGAAATTAATCCTGCCATTAAGGTGATGAGATGAAGGAGAGAGAAAGATGCCATGACTCAAACCAGTGAGGTGTCAAGTTTGAGCCGTGGAAACTCCATCTTGATGAGCTTGATCTTATGGGTGAAAATACATGACAGAGCATGAGGAACTTGCGAACTCAGAAGGATATATATATAAATATAGAGGGCCAAAGGCCAAAACATATATATAAGATATACATCATTTACAAGCTTTTTCATAGATTTAAATAACATTTTCATACATACATGAACTACCCTAAGACCATATACAATATCAACACTAGCTTACAACTACACAGAGGGTGGATAACCCTCTGGCAGAGCCAACCCACCAATGGGAGGCAAACCCAAAAACACAAAATGCAGGAGGTAAACCAAAAAACTAGAAAAATAAAGTGGAAACAATACCAGAAAGAATAAAGAAAGGAACCAAAGAACCTACATGGAAGTCTGAAGAAGAGTAGGGAAAGAGCACACTATGAGCACTCCTATAACGAGTTGTATGTTCAAATGACCATGAACAGGTACCTCAAATCAACTAGTAATAACCCACCAAGCACAGAGTAATTCAAAGCTTAATCACAGTTTAGTTGCCTAAGAATCACTTTGAATGCACAAGTGTTTTTAATCATGGTAACTGTAAAAGTGGCATGTAATTTCTATTTATACTCAAGGTAAAAGCAAGTTACCTCTTCCCTTGTGAACTCTGGAACAGGAAAACCTCTGGAATCTGGGCCCAGGGATTCCATGCAACCATACCTTCTCACGAGGGGAAGACATTGTGGCGGAGAATCCTGGAGTCCAGAATCTGGCTTTGGAAAGAACAACAAACTCTAGGACTAGGTTTTGGAGACACGAAAGACAAGTAGAAAGAAAACAAACCTCATGGGAGGGAAATCCCAAAGAAGGAAACAAAGAAAACAAAATACAAGGCAAGAGCCAAAGCAAAAAGAGGGGGCCCAACATTTTGCACACAAAATGTAGGGACGGGTATGCAAGGCATAACAAATGGTGACTATCTGGGATGAATGCCTTAGCGTATTTCAGAACCACAGAATCTCTGGTTAGAAAAACTGGAACCAATCGTTACTTGGAGCATCCTTCTTGTGAGGTGTGAAGTGTTTGAGAAACTCTGGCCCATACATGATTCAATCCTTGGTCTTTTGTCAGTTTTGAAGTGTGTGCTTTGGAAGAAAATCAAGTTGATGACCTCTGGGATAAGTAGAGAAGAGGCACTAAATGTATCAATCCAAAGTCATCCAATTTGCTTGTTTCCCCCAGATACCGAAGTTTCTCCATTCTTTTCTTTCCTTATTAGTTTATTCTTTTCTAGATGGGAAGGCGATACTTCTTTCACCGTTAACCTTAAGCTTAGCTAATTTTAATGGGGGTACTTATTTCACCCTTCCATCCACTTAAATTTTTTGAATAGGGGAGAAAAATTCCAGACCCAGGAAGAATTTAAATGTTTTTTAGGACTTGGGCCAACAAACCAATGCAACCGATCTGCTCTCGGTGTGTCAGATTACTTGTTCCTTTTGATTTTGATTTAACTAATTTTTAGACTTCCAGGGATGAACCTAATGAAGATTACTCATATCCTATTGCCAAACTTGCAAAATAACTCCAGAGACCTGACCAATTCCACCATGCTAACAATAGATTACGAGTTCACCGTAATGAAAAAGGTACCATCCCAGAGACTAGATGTTATGCGAAGCATACCAGCCTACAAGAAGGGGGAGAAAAACACTGGGGTCCCGAAAAAGAAAGAACAAAACCAAAAACAAAATAAAAAGAAAGGGACGGTCCCAGAGGATAGCCAACAAAACTATTTACAAGACAAGGCACCCCAAATGGAGCATCGGGAAGGAAATATTTACAAGTGACAAAATTTACATATAGTACAACTCCAGAAAAACCTACCTCATTTGAAATAATGCTTGAGAAACTGTCCATTGATGGGAAATGGGACAGCTTCCCTGGTCATGGTATTGATGTGACAAGTGTTTGCCCCATGGATCTCTGAGATCAAATATGGTCCGAGCCAGAGCTGTTGGAATTTGGTGTGCTTTCCTTTCTTTTCCCAGGCCTTATCCCACAAGAGGACCAGGTCTGAAATCTGAAAAGCCTTATATTGGGCTCTTTGGTAAAACCATCGTTTCACCACTTCTTGGTGACACATAAAATTTTTAAGGGCTGCGTCTCTTTTTTCTTCCATTCGCACAAGGTTTAGGAGCCGAACCTCCACAATATTGTCCCGGTTGCCAAATTCCTGCATAAACTGTAAAACTAGGATTTGTAAGTTAATGGGGAACAATGGGTTCTGGCCATAAACCAAATGGAATGGGGATGTCCCTAGGGCAGCCTTAATTTGAATACGATTTTCCTAAAGGGTGAATGTCATCTTTTGGTGCCAGTCCTGGGATTCTACTCTAACAGGTATTTGATCACTTCAAGCAAATTTTTGTTGGTTGATTCAGCAACACCATTCCCCTAGGGGTAATAGTTGTTGGAGAACTTTAGAGTGATCTTCCTATCATAGGTCCATTCAAGTAATTGTGCCGAAGAAAATGTTGGACCATTGTTACATACTATAGCAAAGGGCATTCCAAATCTCGTGATGATGTTTTCTTCCAGGAATTTTATCAATAAATCTGTCGTGTTGTTTTTACAAGGTATTGCTTCAGACCACCGGGTGCAGTAATCAGTAGCAGTTAGAATGTACCAATGGTTAGTAGATGATTTGGGGTTGATTTCCCTGATAAATTCAAATTCCCACTGGGCAAAAGGTCTAGCTTCAAAGACCAGCTGCAAAGGCATAGCAAGGTTCCACTCACGATGTGTCACAGTTTGTCAAGTGTGGCACTTCCTGACGTAAGTGTAGACATCTCTAAACATACAAGGCCAATAATATCTGTTCTGGAGAATCTAATGGGTAGTGGCGTCAGCTGAGCCATGCTTGGTTCCAAGTTGGCCATGAAATTCTTCGAATACCTTTGTAGCTTGAACCATATCAATGCACCGGAGGTAGACTCCCTCATAGTTTCTGCGGAAAAGCGTGACATTTTTTATCATGAAGTGTGTGGTTTTTAACCATAGGGCATGACATTTATTTTGGGGCAATCCCTCTAGGCATCTTTTATTCAACAAAAAGTACACTAGGTCTATGTACCATGGATCTTGAGTGATGGACTCCATGGTGTATGTTTGACATTCGATGTGGGGAGTCTCTTCTGTCATCGCCCTACATAGTCCCTAGCCTCAAACTATCTTCATGGGTTGCATTTCCAAATCGTATTCCTGGAGGATGGCCATCCATTTCCCCCGTCTCTCACCCAACTCACTCTACATGAGCAGAGATTTTACTACCTAGTCCAGGATGATAGCATGCACTTTACTCTGGAGAATATAATGCTAGAATTTCTTCTCGGCGTGAACGAGAGAAAAGGCTTGTTTTTCCAAAGGTGAATACTAGATTTTCACGTTCTTAAGTGAGAGCTCATGAAATTTATTGGTCATTCTTCTCCTTTGACTTTCTGGGTCAAAACTACCATAGCAGAATGCGGCAAAGAAAAGGAATAGATGTAAAAAGGGAGGGAATAGTCCAGACTAGCTAGAACTGGTGCCTCCATTATCATCTATTTAATATGGGTGAATGTCTACCTTGCTTTGGGACTCCACTCAATTTTGGTATCTTTCTTCATCATTTCGTTGAGTGGCTTTATGATCTCAGCGAATCCAGTGATGAATCATCAGACAAAGTTGATCTTTCTAAAGAAAGACCTCATTTCTTTCTTGTTTTCAGGCATTTTTAGGTTTAGCAGCGCTTCAACTCTCTTAGGGTCAATGGATATACCCTTCTCGAAGACAATATGCCCAAGAAATTTCCCTTTAGTGACCCTGAATATGCATTTCTTAGGGTTGAGGGATATTCCATATCGGTGACATCTCTCACAAATCTAGGCGAGGTGTGCAGAATGATCACGCCTGTCCTGAGAAAAGATGGTTAAATCATCCATGTAGATGATTATACACCAGTTCACAATGCCCTCAAATGCAATGTCCATGGCCTTTTGAAATGTGGCCCCTATGTTAATTTAGCCAAAGGGCATTCTTTGCTAGGAAAACGTTCCCCACTTGGTGGTAAACGTCATTTTGTATCTATCCTCAAATTTAACCATGACCTGGTTATACTCGGAGTACCCATCCAAGAAAAACATCATTTGTGATCTATTCATGATTTGCAATACCTCATCCAGCAAGGGGAGAGTGTGATTATCTTTCTTGGAGGCCTTGTTTAAATTTTGGAAATCCACGCAAAGGTGGATCTTGCCACTTTTCTTTCTCATAGGGACAAGGTTGGAAACCCACGTAGTATGCTGGAGTGGAAATATTATCCAGGCTGACTGTAGTTTTTGAACCTTCTAATAAATCAGAGGCTCAATCATTGGGTTGACCAGTTGTTGCTTTTTCCAGAAAGGCTTAGCATCAGGTTTGAGTGGGATAGTATGAGTCATGATGGATGTATCATATGTCTTCAGATCCTCATACCCCCACACAATCACATCTATTTATTCTCAGAGAACTACGAGAATCTTCTTCTTTTCCTTGGGGGAGTAGGAGGTGCCAATGTGTATCATTTTCTCTTCCCCGGGCTAGCCGATGTTTACTTTCTCAAATTTTCCTCCCTCAAAGGAGGATGATATCTTTTCCTAGCCCTGAGGATCTGAGTCCAAGATTCATTCAAGCATAACCATCCCTTTTGGGATGGTGTTGGTTGGTAGGTCCATGATCCTGTCATCTTCATCACCCTGTCCAATATCATCGTGATCTCTTTCTTCCACTATCTGGTCCTCAAAGACACCAACATTGGCCATGAAGACCAGGATATGCTAATCATCCTTAAAGACCTGAAAATGGGTGACATTGTCTAGAATGGAAAGGGTGGGGATCATTTCAATAGAGAATCTTCAGAGTCACAAGCTAGCCATTGGCTCAAGCGTATTGACAGAAACAACAAGGGAATTTGTGACATAATTTTGTCTCCGAGGAATAAGATCAATGCCAAAGGAATCAAAATCTTCAATAAGGCTCCATGCCTAGTTGTGATATGTAGTCAACCTCTTATCATGATAGGTATATTGACTCCAGACCTGCTTAACAATCAACTCTAAATCACACAGGGCCCAGATGCGAGTGATTCCTTTCCTTAGTGCAAATAGGAGTCCAAGGACCAAAGCCTCATACTCTATAATGTTATTCATGTAGTTGAACTGTAGCCTATAGGATGCAACGAAGTATTTTCCCCATGGGTTGATCAAGTCCACTCTGGCCCCACAGCCCTGTTTGGATCGGGACCCAAAGAACTTAAGGGTCCATAAGTCATCATTTGTTGTCTGGGGCTGGGAAGACGAAGTGGTCTTTGGATTATTTTTGGGAGGATTGGGAGGGGTTTCCTCTAGTGCTGATGGTACGTGGGTGAGGTTTTCCCCTGGAGAGATTTTTCATTGGGATCCCTGGACATGTAGCGTCAAAAAGGCACTCCAAGTAGGAACACTGGGTCTTAGGGAATTAGCTGTGTGTTCTTTCTTCTGGAGGGTATTGATGTGCCAGGTAGCAGAGGCAAGGCAAGGTTCACACCCTAGCTCTAAATGTTTCTGATAATGCACCTAGCACCTAGTGTCAGATAAGAGTGTGGCGGGGGTCGCTGCGGCACCCTGAGAGTTAACCTCAACCCTCAATTTTTCTTCCAGGTCCTAGGTTCACTATGAAACTATGGGATCCTCCCTGGGGGTGAAATCAAATGTTAAGATCTCAAGGGGTTGGTACACCCATAGAAAGTCTCAGAGATGAGGACCTCATTCACTCTCCCAAATTTGGTGAGAGATTGTTTCATCTGGTGCTCACTTTCAACCTAGATCTGGTTAGATTCTCCTTCCCAGGGGAGCCATAAGTGGGAAAAGTCAGTCCAAAAATATCCATTTAGGGGCTTGGACCAATTTTGACTTAGCAACCTCCCATAAGCATTTGGGATGTCCACCACTTAGATGTTGATTGTACTGGCTATCCTGGGGTCCTAGATGAGTTGAATCTAGACATTCTTCAGTTCACCCACCATTTTCACAAAATTTTTATCTAGCTGGATTACTACACCATTGGACGGGGTGGGGCGAAATCTAAGCTTCTAGGATATAGATAAAGGCATGATGTTTCCCAAAGCCCCAGAATCTACTAGGAAGTTGTGTATATTCTTTACTTGTATGTTCAAGCCTAGCAGGAAGAAAAGATCTTCAGTATTTCCCTGGAAGATAGTTGCATTGGCGTCCTCAAAATAGATAGTCTTGGGTGGGCGACTGACGGCTTCCAGGTTTCCCAAGAGCTTCAGAAGAGACTTCTTCTACTTGGGATATTTTAGCAAAACCTCCATCAAGGTCATGGAGGTGGTGGTTTGTTCTAATGCCTTCATGATGTCAAACCTTCCGCACTAGAATTGGTGGCTTCCCTTGGCTGGGTCCTTAGCTTGGTTAGAGCCAGGGCCTTTTGGAGGGAGAGACCAATCGGTCATGTTGTCCTGGGGAGGAGTGTCCTTGGGGAATGTGGGCGTGTAAACTAGTCCCTTACCAGCTTGACTCTAATTTTTTTAGGGAGTCCATGGGTTGGTAAAGGCATTGGCCTTGAAGTCCTGAATATATTCATCAAAGAACCCCTGTAGTTTAGGTTCTTCTTCATCTTCTCTACCTCTTTCAAAGAAGAAAATCTCATAGGTGAAGGAACCGTGAGTGGGCTCTTGTATAGGAGGTTCTGGGGGAGTAGGATCAGAAGCTTGTTATCTGTCTAGCTGGGAAATCATGATGACTTTCTCCAGCGTGGCACAGTTTACCTCACTGTGAGAGCCTGTGTCATGCAATCTACACCACATTGGTCATGGGATGGAAGTCTACAACTAACGTGAAATGGGAAGGTCCAGCGCCACCCTGATTGGTGTTTTGGTTTGGAGGCAGACCTCCAGTACTAGCATTATTATTCCATTACTGTTGGTTGGGCTGAGGCCCATTATTATAATTTCTTCCTCTGGAATAGTTGTTTCGTTTCCCAGAGAAAATATTCCCTCTCTGGGAATTTGTGTTGTGGGGTGCAAAGGACCCTGCCTTCAGCTAACCCATGTCCATAGTCAGTGTGGACAACATTTGCTAGAGGGATTCAACCTCGGCAGTCAGCTGGGTATTCACGTCACAGTGTGATGGTTGTTGTTTTTGTTGGTTCCCTGGGAAACCGGTAGCATTTTCCAGAGTCAAGCACAACAATCCTCCAGCCGTAGGCGACTGGAAGAAAGGCATTTCAGGCGGTTGTGTCTATGTTTTTTGCATTTTCTACGGCTGGTTCCAGGGAAAAGATTCCAGACCCGGTGTTGTCTAGGTTTGAGATGGATACATGTACTAGGCCTACTGGTCTATCGATGGTGGTGGGTTATTTATGACCATCATAGGGGCACCCATTTCCTAATTGGGGTTATATCCTCTGGCATAGGAAGTTTCTTCGGGTATCATGTTAAATGGCGTACTCTACCCAATCCCGCCTGAGGATTTGTTAAGACCACGAGTGACTCCAAGGCAAGGTTGTAAACCTTTTCCAAAGTATCCCGTTCGCTGGGGGTGGTAATTCTCCAGAGGAGAGTGGCAATGAAGGGGTCCATCACGTTGAGATAGGTTTGGATAATCACATCTGCGGATATGATGAAAGGGCCCATACACCGTTTCAAGGCATGTTGGAACCGATGGTTGAATGTTGTAAGAGCCTCATTCAATTCCTTCTTGATAGAAATAAACTGGCTGTGGGACCATGCTGGGTCCACATGTACGCGAAAGGCAGCCAGGAAGGCATCCTCCATGTCCTGCCAACTATTTATGGAGTTGGCTGGGAGGTTAAGGTACCAGTTTAACTCATTTTATCCTAGGGATAGAGGGAACATCCAGGTCACAATGTCTTAATGTTGGATCCTATGTCAGTTCATGGCATCTTTTTATGCCTACAGATGGTCTTCTGCGGTTCGTGAGCCTAAGTGCTCATATCAGGGACAAATATTTTATGGGTGCGAAGGTAGATCATTGACTACACCCAAAAAGTTCCCATTGGGGACCCGATATTTCCAAAATATGTAGCCATTAGGGGTGTTGGATTTTGACTAGGATGAGCATTAATCCCCGGGGTCGTCTAGGGGACTTGGGTATTCTGCGATGTACTAGATCCCTAGACAATGGTGGCTGACTTGGCTTTCAGGGTCCGTTTCTTTTGAGCGGGAGGCTCAAGTTTGAAAAATTGTCTAGGATTGGGAGTTGATCTAAGGACTCTTTTGAATCTTGCTAGTGAAAATGACCCAATTCTGCTAAAGGCTTGACTCCTAAAACTATGGCTCGGGGAACCCTCGAGCGGTGTAAAATTTGAATCCTCAGAGGGGGATGAGATCATGCCCTCCTTCTAGCACCAGTTTCTGTTGACGAGAATTTGTGACTAGTTCCGCCAATAGATGTAAGTTTTCATTGGGTACCGGGGTACCGGCCAACTTTTCCAATAAAGGTTGTTCGTGGAAATTAGATTCCTCGGGCCTCCAAGCACGTGAGAGTCGGGTCTCGATAGTGTGGGGGCTCAGTTGGGAAATGTGACTATTTTGTTTTAGGGGGATAGCTGGTTCAGGGATAACTTTAAGAAACCCCCCTCTAGAAAAATATATAAAATCCTGGCAAATCTTTCATTTTAATTTTTAAAAAAATAATTCCTATTGGAAAATCTCTCAGTTTTTTGGGAAATCAAATTATTTGTATTGGCGAATATTTTTTAATCACAAATTTTTTTGTAGAAAATATTGGCGAATCTCAAGCAATAACCAAAATTTTATTAATGACCATGGAAAATAATTATATTTAAAGAAAAAAGAGTTCTTATAGAAAATTATTAGGCTAACTATGAAAAT
>MU225430.1:10554197-10564303 GCA_018584345.1 Thuja plicata
TAAAATAAAATTTTGTAAAAGTTTGGCGATTTAGGTCGCCTTAAATCTTGAATTATTAGCCAAATTTAGATTCTCAAATTTCAAAAATTAGCCAATTGGCGAATATTAGCCACTAAAAAAATCACTGAGCTAATTATCTTAACTCATCTTGTCTGGGGATTCAAGTAAGTGGGGTTTCCTGTAAGCACACATTCATTTAACAAATAAACTTCAAAAGATATTCCAGAGTTAGAAATATTTCATCTACCTATAGCTATACTAAACTTTTAAAGCATCGACAATGCTCTAACACACTATACTAAATACTGAATAAATACAAAACCATCAGCTCATATTTTATCAATAGTAGAGGAAAAGGAGGTCGTTAATCTACTTAAACTATTAGAGCAGAGGACATAAAGAACACAAAGCATAAAATACCATTTACCAAAGATCAGAATGTTAACAACGTCATTGATAGAACCCTTCCTTCTTCATTAACATATCTCCAACAAGCACTAGTGAGTGTTACAATGGTGGCTCCAAGGGAGAATTTAACTATTGAAAACGTAAAGCTAAGGAGCATTGCTATTAGCTATGGACTGTAAAATCATCAATTTTTCTGACCCTTGGAATGAGGTCAGACTTAATATTTATACACTAGACTTGACCTAAAACTTTAACCTAATTTATCTTACACCTAACAATATAATACTATTTTCTAGTGGTCGGTACTACCTGCACCACACTACAAAAGACCTCAAGACAAAAAAGGCCTGACATGTCAGAAGAGTAAGACAAGAAGAGAGGAGTGAAAGAATTGGCCTTGAGGAAAAATCCAAGAGAAGAAAAGAAGAAATCTGGTCCCCCGGGGATTGAGGCTACATGCCTCATAAATGGGAAAGCGACACCATGTCTCTGATCCGCCAGGTGTAACGTTGAAGCGGCACCTCGGGAAGACCATCTGTCAGAACCTTCTTATCAAGCCGACGTTCCTTGTTGAAGTTACCTACCTTCTGAAAACCTTTATTAACTTCCTTGAAAGTGACCGGTCAGCCTTGAGAACTGGGACATAGGTCACTTTTAAAGAATACAACATTGACTAGATGTGGAATTTTGGGACACGAGAACTTGAGTTCTGAAAGAATGAATGAATAAAAAAATACACCTCCTGACAAGATTCTCCAAACTCTGGAGAACTTTATTGTTCCTTATGATTTTTCCTAAGCCTCCAACACCTGACCTATGCTTTCTTCATCTACATCTCTGATACTATCCCACTGACTACGATCAGCCTCCAATGCTTCCTCAACCTCTCCGGCTCCATTCTAGAATTCATCCACCATCTTGATGGCATCATGTGATCAGATCATTATCTTGGACAATTTGGATAACCTACCCTAGTAAAAATCTCTGGCAAGTGGACATAGGGACTCCATCCATTCATCAAATTTGTTGAGGACGTAGTCCTCTGGGGTACACATTTTAGCGGTGAAGGGATCGACTTGCGATACTCCCACAAGGAATGCTTGAAACAGGCCCAAGGGGTATTGGGCCGCTGTCACTTTCTCTTTCAAGGCCTTAACCAGTTCCTTGCATACCTCAATCCTAAGGACAAGTCTAGAGTACTAGGCCTAGAGGGAATCATATAATTTGTCTCCCAAAAATCCCACCTATGTTGCAGATTTCTTCCAGCCCAGCCCTCCATTTTTCATACTTTTCCAAATATTTCTCCCATACAAGAGCGGAGCCCTTTTCCTAGCTAAGAAGAGATTCAATCCAATAAAGGTCTGGGAGGGACACTTCCAAAAATTGTCTCATGGCAGCTACTTTCTTGGCAGCCCACCCATCTACAGCTTGTTCCTTCTTCTTCATGATACGTAGAGAATCCACATCACCCTGCACAAGCGGAAATCCAGAGGAAGGGGTTTCGGGGTGGACCTCGGCCAAAGGCTACATAAGTTTTTCTAGAAGTGTGAGTAGATTGGAATTTTTCTCTCTTTCCTCCTTCAGCTTTTGGCCCTGCTTGATGTATCTAGCCTCTATTGCCTTGGTGGCTTCTTTCAGTAAGTCCAGCTCACCCTGTTTGTCTCTCCTCCCCAGTGCTACTTCTATTATGTTATAATCTTTGGGCCTTACAACCGCTACATCTACACCTGATGGGGGTGTTGTGATAGTCACAACTGTGCTTTTTAGCATCTGCATTCCTGGCCATCATCTTGGCCAATGAGAGCATAGCACCTAATGCTACCTTCGGGGCCTTTCTTTTCCTTGATTTGACCAGCCATTAGGGCAACTGGGGCGGCTTTGCTGCTAAGACCTATTTATCAAGATTCCTTTTAGATCTGGTAGTACATTCCTAGAATGTACATTATCTTTGGGCTCTTTCTCCCTCTCCTATCCTGGTTCCTCTTCTTTTTCTTGTTCTTTTTCTTATTCTTGTTCCTTTTCTTGTTCTCTAGAACCTTCAATATTTCTTGCCATGCTGGCATGTTCTATTGTATTATCCAGAACCTTTTCTCCAGTCTCAATATTGCCTGTATTTTTAGGGATCTCTTCATCCATCTCGGTGTTAGCTAATTCTATATTTTCATTATCTGGGACTTCTTGATCAATCTATTGTTGTTGTTCTTGGGTCTTTTCAACCTCATCTATTGGAACATTCTCTTCCACCGAAACATCCTCTGGAGGTGGGTGAGGTCTCTAGCAAAAATTGAACAAGGTAGCCACCGTTACTACCTCACCAAATGTGCTCCAGGGCACTTGATCACCCAGAGTTACCAAAAGCGTTTGGAGCATGATGATCGAGGGTACGGTTGATCCTGTGGGTCTGGGTTCCCCAACCATCAGTTGCTCATCTGTGGGCTTCCTTGGTGTGTCTTCGGTCTCCTAGACCAATATCTTCTCTTACTCAGGTCTTTTTTATACTTCTTCCCAGGTCTCTTGTTCTGATGCATCCTCTTCTTCCATAATCTCTTTTTCTACGGGGGTCTCCTTATCCTGAGCAAAAATCTCCTCCACTGCATGATATACCTTTTTGGAGGTCCATGAGCTCCTCTTCTGAGAAAGTGTCATTGAAGTCATCATGCGGGGGTGAGTAGTCAGAAATATCTTCCAGTTTGGGAGATTCTAAACTGACCTCCACTGGGGGCACATCTGGCATACTGGGACTAGTGACTGTGCTTGGTGTAGGGGTCACCTTCTTCTTCTTCTTTCTTGTCAGTGGAACTATGGTATCTAGAATGCTGGTGGACTCTACCTCGGTGAAAATTTGTCTGCTCATCATTATAGCCAACATAGGGATCCCACCAGGTGAGCAGAAGATATGTGAGCTACAAGGAGGCCAGAAGATACCTACGTACTTATTTTCTGGCTAGCCAGCCTTGCCGACTCAATTTTTTGATGTAGCTGGGCCATTAAAAGGTTGGGAACTTGGGGAGGCACCTTAGTTGGGGTCCCCTCTTTCTCTTTTCCTTTTCTCATGCTTGGTTTGGTGGTCATAGAAGATGAAGAAGGTCTGGCACCGGTGGAAGAGGGAGTGGCCCTTTTGACCATTGGTTTCTTTTGGGTTCTCCTGGGACACACCCAGGCAAAATACTGGTGACTTGCTTCTAAATCGGGGTGACATACCCCTTCAATCATCAAATCTTCAGGGGTGGCCTAGTCCACCAGAGGGAGATCTAACTTATCTATCCCTTTCCCTTGGTATGTTTAGTCCTCCAATGGCCCATCATCTAAAAAGCCCTTCGGGAAAGTCTGAAGGTCAAGTGCTTTCAAGAGCCCTTTGCTCATCCATGAATGCTGTTAGGCCCGGAGATTAAAACTATCTTGGAAGTTTGCCCAAAAATCTTCAATGTCTGCTTCGTGTGGTGGGGATGCCTGGGGAAGTGCTACCAAAATCTTGCTGAAAGGATCCTAGTTATTTTGGGCATGGTGGAACTCCACCAGCCCCAGGTTTTTTAATTCACTATCTTTCTCCCAATCTGTGGTGAGGCTGCGTGTATAATTCCCGCATGAGAATGGGAATGGGACGTTGATGACCTTATTTAATGTAAAGAAGGCGTATAGATCCATCATCTGTTGGAAGAAATCTAAAAGAATAATTTTTTCCCCGCAATACTAGGGAAGAAGATGGGGCTTCCCATTGAAGCCGGTCACCCGAATGTAGGTGTGGTGTTGGAATTGAATAAAATAGTGGCCATAGCTGCTGACTAGATTCATTGCCACTTGTGACAGTCGATACCTAGAATCCTGAGTAAGTGTTAGGATGTTGTGGTAAATGAAAGCATCATTTACTCGAAATAAATTCAAGAAATTGAGTTCAGATTGCACTTGGGGATAATGATCCCATGGTGTTATTTGGCCCAGCCCATTTCCAAGTTCCCCAACTGTTCCTAAACTTGGAAAAGTCATTCTTTGTTGCACTATTTCCCGTAGCACATATGACATCATGTAAAACTTGGAGTTCTAGACAACCCCCTTTAGCTGTTTGTCCAGGTGATTGGATATGAGGGCCACCTAGTTGAAGGTCTGACTGCAAGTGGTGATGTAGTACATAAATTAGTACATCCATGCCAATAAATCTTGGGCATTGGGAAATCCAAAAATCCTGCATAAGAATACAATGCCCGACTGAATGGGCTCTTTGAACTCCCCACGGGGAATTTCCAACTTCATCCTCTTGCAATCCCTCTTTGGGATTTTCAGCCAGTGGCTATTGAGATGTTGCCAGGAGATAAGGGCAATGTTCTCAAACTCCTGCAACATCTAGACCCAATTTCGGATAATGGACCCATTGAATTGTGGGATCCCCAGCCCTGAGGCGAAAGTAGTTGTGTCCAGGGTGACTATTGTTGTTGGGTACTATAGTGGCCTGGGATCTAGAAGTAGGATGGTCTGATTTGGTGCGTTGTATAGTTTTGGAAGATGGAGTATTAACTCTGGTGATTGCACCGAACAAGGAAATTTTTCCACCTTCATGATGCCAGAGGTGGCAATTTGAGCGGCCAGATTATCTCCAATGGCCTTCAACCTGTAAATGGCTTGAATCAAGCCTTGCATTTCCACCTGAAGTTTGGGCCCTGTGTTCATTATCTCTTGAACTCTAGACTCTATATTTGACCCCACAAGGGCACCCTCCTTTGGATATTTGGAGGTCAAGAGCAGCTTTGCTAACATTTTTTTTGACCTTGGTTTTGGTGGCCGCCTAGGTGGAAGTGGTAGGAAACTCTAAGCTAGAAGGAGGGGTGATTACTTCAGACATTTTTGATCAGCTTATCTACAACCTACAAGATCGGAGAACCATTAGAATTTGATATATAAAAAATAATATTAGAACTCTAGGAAAATCGTCACCATCCTCCACCTGCTCAACAAGTGTTAGCATACACCAAAAATTCTAAGAATACTTGTAATAGACGTGAGTAGGACTCCAGGGGAAATAAAACCAAATGACAAGGGGAAACGCAGGATAAGGAATTTCTTGACACCTGGAGCTTGGATAATCTAGCCATTACCGTGCCGACGTGACCAGTAAGGAACCATATTCAACTGACATGGGTTGGCACATGGTCAGGTGACAAGTGACATAGAGGCATTAATGGTGACAAGTGGGCTGACACAAGGTAAAATGAATGCCAGATGGGACATGGTTTGAATTCCCACTCATGATAAATTAATCCCACCATTAAGGTGATGAGACGGAGGAGAGAGAAAGCCACTATGGCTCGAACCAGTGAAGTGTCAAGTTTGAGCCATGGAAACTCCATCTCGATGAGCTTGGTCTCATGGGTGAAAATACATGATAGATCTTGAGGAACTCACAAACTCAAAAAGATATATAGGATATATATAAAAATACAGAAGGCCAAAGGCTGAAACATATATACAAGATATACAACATTTACAAGCTTTTTCATAGATTTAAACAACATTTTCGTACATCCATGAACTACCCTAAGACCATATACAATACCAACACTAGCTTACAACTGCATAGAGGGTAGACAACCATCTGGCAGAGCCATCCCACCAATGGGAAGTTAACCCAAAAACACAAAATGCAGGAGGCAAACCGCAAAACCAGAAAAACAAAGCGGAAACAACACCAAAAAGAACAAAGGCAGGAACCAGAGAACCTGCCTAGAAGTCTGAAGAATAGTTGGGAAAGAGCACACCAGGAGCACTCCTATAACAATTTCTACCTTCAAATGACCACGAACAGGTACCTCAAATCAACTGGTAATAACCCACCAAGCATAGAGTAATTCATAGCTTAATCGCAGTTTAGTCGCTTAAGAGTCGCTCTGAATGCACAAGTGTTTTTAATCATGGTAACTATAAAAGTGGCATGTAATTTCTATTTATACTTAATGTAAAATCAAGTTACCTCTTCCCCTATAAACTCTGGAATAGGTGAACCTCTGGACTTCAGGCCCGGGGATTCCATGCAACCATACCTTCTCACGAGGGGAAGACATCATGGCAGAGAATCCTGGAGTACGGAATCCAGCTCTAGAAAGAACAAAAAACTCTGGGAGCAGGTCCCAGAGACACGAAAGACAAGAAAAAAGAAAAAAAACCTCATGGGAGGGAAATCCTAGAGAAGGAAACAAAGAAAACAAAAGACAAGGCAAGAGCAAAAGAGAAAAGAGAGGACCTAACATTTTGCACACAAAATGTAGGGACGGGTATGCAGAGCATAACAGGTCTGATTTACCTCGGTTGTGTTGTCTTCCTTTGTCAATTTGCATCTGTTTTCCATAGGTGTTCCAATTGGTTTAGAGTCCTCCATTTTGAATATCTTTAAAACTTTTTTGATGTATTTGGATGGTGTGATGTGGATTCTTGCATCCTGTTGTAGAATCTGTAGACCAAGAAAAAACTTGATCTCTCCAAACATTGACATCTCAAACTCTTTTCTCATTTCATCACTAAATGACTTTCATAACATATCATTGCCTCCAAAGATGATATCATCAACAAATATCTCAGCAATCAAAATCTTATCATTGGTATCCCCTTTCAAATATAGATTAATGTTATAATCACTTGCTCTAATGAATCCAATACTAATGAGATAAGAGTGAATTCTTTCATACCATGCTCTTGGTGATTGTTTCAATCCATAAAATTCTTTGTGTATCTTACATACCATGTTCCTCTTGTTAGGATCAACAAACCCTTCTGGTTGTTCAATGTATACCTCCCCTTCTAGTATTCCATTCAGAAATACAGATTTTGCATCCATTTGGTATACTTTGAATCCTTTGAAAGCAGCATAAGCAAGTAGAATTCTTACTCATTCTAGTCTAGCAATAGGTGCAAAGGTTTCTCCATAGTCAATACCTTCTTCTTATGCATACCCTTTGCATACCAATCTTGCTTTGTTCCTTGTGACTTATCCATTCTCATTGAGTTTGTTTCTGAATATCCATTTGGTACCAATGACATTTTTGTCACTCAATCTAGGTACTAATGTCCATGTTTTTTTCTTCTCAATCTATTCAATCTCTTCATTCATTGCACTAACCCATTCTTGATTCTCAAGTGCAGTATTAACATATTTAGGCTCAAAATCACAAATATAACATTGACTTTCAAAGATTCTAAAGTAACTTACATTTGGTGTGTATCCATACCATAGCTCATAAGGTGTCTTATTGGTGTCTTTCTTCAATTGAACTCGATTCAGTGTGTAGACAATACTACTTATAGCTTCCCTCCAAAATGTTTGTGTGATGCCTTTTTCAATCATCGGTATTCTGGCACAATAAAAAATTGATCTATTCCTCCTTTTAGCAATCCCATTTTTCTATGGTGTTCTCGGTGCAAAATCCTATCTTGTAATTCTATGCTTATAACAAAATTTAGTGAATTCATCATAAATAAATTCTCCTCCTCTATCTAATCTTAGACATTTCAGTTCTTTTCCACTTTTTTTTCAACTATAGATTTATACCATTTAAACATATTAAATGCTTCTCATTTCTCTTTCAAGAACATGATAGTCATCATCATAGAATAGTCATCAACAAATAGAATGAATTATCTATCACCATAATAGCTCTTTTCTCTCATTGGTCCACATAAGTCAATATGGACTAAATCTAGAATAGCATTAGATGTGTAGGTTTTTCTCTTGAAACTAGAATTTGTCATTTTTCCTTTTTGACAATTCTTGCACATGACATGGTCGGGCTTTGACATGCTTGGTAAGCCTCTTACTTTTCTTTTCTTGCTTATCCTAACCATGTTGTCAAAATTCACATTACATAACCTTTTATGCCACAACCAAATGTCTTCATTTCTAGCCAATAAACAAGTGGTCTCAATCTTATCAAGATAGAATAGGTTACCTTTTGTTTGGTCACCAGTACCAATCAACCTTCTTGTTTCATTATAGATATTTTCCTTTTTGTTCTCAAATGCAACTCGATGACCTGTGTTATTCAGCTGTGAAACACTCAATAGATTATAGTTAACTCCTTTTACCCAATATGCATTTTCACATATGATCATATTATTCAACATGATGGTTCCTTTACCTTCAACTGGACAAGGTGAGTCATTACCCATTCTTACTGATCCACCGTTATAATATTCAAAATTTTAAAACTTTTCCTTATCTCCAGTCATGTGGTGAGTACAACCACTATCAATAATCCAAACATCATTTTTGCTAACTTTATATATGAGAGCAGTTTAAACATACCTTTCTTCTTCGTCTAAACTATCCTTCATAGAAACAAATACTACCTCAACATCTTCATTAGATTCAGTGTCAGTATTCTCAGCTTTGTTCTCAACCAGGTAACAAGCCTTTTTGCCTTTGTCCTTGTAGTCTTGGTTTTCTCTTTTGTCAGATTGTCGGTTGCTTTGATAATCTCGGTCATCACTTCTATCAAACTTCTTTTCATAACATATGTCATTGTTTCTTTCACCATTTCTCTTGTTAGGGCATCTAGCAGCAAAGTTTCTAATTTGTTTACAATTAAAATAGACCAATGGTAATTTACCTTTGTATCTACCTTTTCCTCTTTTCAATCTTCTAGCCATTAATGCTTCAATTTCATCAAGTTCTTGTTCATCACTATCACTTTCACTTGTTAGGATTGGATAATACTGAGAGGGGGGTGAATCAGTATTATAATAGTTAATTAAATTCTTCAACCACTTGAACATTAACCATACAATTGCAGTAAAGGAAAGAACATAAACAAATAACACATAACTCATAACACCATGATTTGTTTATGAGGAAACCCTGGCCAAGGGAAAACCCCAGTGGGGATGATACCCACAAGCATGTAATAAAGTATAATGTCCCTATAAGGAGACCTAGCCCTATTAGGAGCTAAATATTACATAGTACATTTCCATGTTAAAGGAATAACAAGCCTGTTAAAGGTTCACAACACCCTATTAGGGGCCAATAAGCTTATAGCTCTTACAATATAATTTTTTTACAAAAGGTTCTCAGTGATGAACAAAAACAAGCATCACAAATGCTTTGATAGTTCCTTTATAGCTCTACCATTCTTTGCTCTGCCATTTGCATGTCTTCTCTGCATATCCTTCACTTTCTCACAACACCCAATCTTTACCAAAAAGATCTTACATATATATCTTTTTAACTTTACAAAGTCGGCTCTCAGAATAAATATTACAAACAGTACTAAGTCGGTCTTCAATACAAAATACATTTAATATAGTAAATATCAAATGCATAGTCAAAGTATAGACTATCAATAAAAAAATACAACTTCAATTTCCTGGAGTCCAACTCATACTCCCTTATTCTTCACTGGTGTCCAACTTCTCTGTGTCACTGTTCTATGTTATCTGTCAGTCTTCAAATCCTTATAACTTATCATAAACTTAACCAAATCCAAATCAATCTTAGGTGTATGCCAGATAGACTCCATACTATCTTTCACTAAGCTCACATGCCTTAATTCATCGATCTCTATCCTTGACATCCAAATCAATACTGTATCTTTATTTCTGTACTTAGTCAATTTTGGACATACCAAAACTTATCTTCAAAACAATCGATCTTAAACCTAGATGTGTTGCCATAAATGACAACCAAAAAGTGAATCACATTACCCAAATTGATCACTTTC
>MU225430.1:10564412-10593928 GCA_018584345.1 Thuja plicata
TATATATATCTTCTCTTCTTCATTCATTTTTTTTTGTTCTCTCTTCTCTTCTCTTCTCTCCCTTTGACAAAAATGACAAAGGTCATACAAATAAGTATCACTTCTTGATCACAAGTTTTAGAATGTCCTTGAAGGAATCTTCCAAAATCTTCACTTCAGAGCTCCATGTCTTAAACAAAATCTGACTTATATGAATCAATCCACTCAATGCAAAAGATGTAATTTCAGCATTCTTCAAGTCTATGGGTAAGCCTTTAGCCAATGAATCTGTAGTATTTTCTAAATCTATTAGATGTTCCTCAAGTATTGATAGCTTCAGAGTAATGAAGTTCCTTAGTAAATTGAATCTGTTTAGTACTCTCTCATTCTCATTCTCCAATACACTGATCTTAGCCAATATCTTTGTCACTTCTATGTCTAACTTTGTAGTGGTCTATGAAGATGTTTCACAACCATCCATTAACCTATTCAAAGTTTCCCTTTCCTTCGTAATAATATCTTCAACATTCTGAATGTGTCTGATAGGATTCATGTTGTAACCAAATAACTTTCTCCCATGTGTAATGCAGTTCTTTGCATTTATCAGACAATTTTTCACAACTCCTAAGTCCCATGAGATGGACTTGCATACTTTTATCAGCTTCTTCTCTTCATATGTTTTCTTTGATTTGCATATCTTCACAGGTTGGCTACCAATCCATATGAATTGGTCATGAACCCTACTCATAAGTATTTTAAACCATTTATTTTCATCAAAGTCACACAAGTCCATAATCTTCATCATACTTAATTGACTGACATTTTTCCATTCTTCCTTCATGACTCTGTTCTCAGTCATATCTACCATTTCAGTGAGTATATCATCCTCTTCTAATGTGTCATACTTACAATGTATGTAAGACCTGATGTCTTCTACGTGCAGTATGCCATGTGGGGTCTATGAAAATGCTCCTTCTAGATCCTCTTCACACGACTTATAAGGATGTTTCTTGAATTTTTATCTAGGATGATCAACAACATCAAAAATCACAAGTGCATCCATAGCTTAGATAATGTAGAATAACTTTCACACACGAAAATCCGAGTTTATGCTTCGATTGATCATGTATGGCAGGTGTAGAAATGTCTGAATACTTCTGCTCTCTAATCTTCTTGGCTCTCCCCTTGTCAAATGATAGAAAAATAGATCATAACATGGTGCTTTATACAAGGTAGGTTATGACTTTTATTTTTCACTCCAAACTGTTTGGTCAGCTACTAAATCTCGTGATTAAAATATACAAGTCGGCTAATGATGCGCTCTTAGATATATGATCCATAATGTCGGTTCAACATATTCCCAAGCTTGCATGAGCTCACTACATGATTTGCGGGGCACGATAAATTCTGATGTGTTGCATTTAATGCTCCCCTAAGGCCATGATTAGCTGATTAGGTTGATTCTGTCTTGCTACCTTCAGGAAAAGATCCAGTAGCATCTACTGACTCTCCCTGAATTGATGTATCACTAGTTTCTTTAATCATCCATATCTTGCCACTGTTTTTGTCTTCTACTTTCTTAAAACAATTTTCAAAATCATTCTTCACATCTGTAATACTCTTGCCAGTATCATTTCCATTCTTTTGTGAATTCATAGGAGGTGGTGTTCTTCTGTTATCTACACCATTATACCTGCAAAAATTTTCTATATGTCCTAGATTATTGCATTTGTAACATATAGGAGGTCTTCTTTCTTGATTAACTTGTATCTTACAGTACTTCACAATGTGCCCAATGTTATTACATTTATAGCATGTAGGTTTCATTGTAGGTTCTCTTCCATTGTCTGTTCTATATCCAGATTGATTAGGTCTTCTGTATTCAATCTTCTTGTGCCCATATCCATTACAGTTAAAACAATAATCAAAAAAATTTCTAAAAGGGGCATTACCTCTGCAACCTTTCTTCATGTGTCCAAATCTGTTGCAACCAAAGAATCTGCCTCTAAAAGGTCTGATCTTCTCTTTAGGTTCTTCAATAGATGGTTTCTCAGCATCAATCTTCTCTATTGATTTCTCTTCCTAATTCTTTGAACATTCAGCTTCATTGAAGCCAATACTAGTCATGTCACCTTTAGGTTTCTGCTTGTCTAACTGTTCACCAATCAAGTCACTGCTGGTGTGAAGTTTCTCAATGTGTTTCTTTTTTTTAGCTAGTTCACCTTTCACAATCTGATTGTATTTCTCCAGTTCCAAGTATTTGTTCTTCTAGATGTCACCTTCATCTTTCATTTGATTCAATGCATTGTTCAAGGTTTCTTCAGCTTTCTTCTTAGCATGCTCATGTATCTGTATTTCTTTAGCCATATTCTTGTTCTCAAGATTCATAGTCTCAATCTCTTCTTTCAGTTGCTTCACCTCATCTGAATCTTCTTTCATTTGAACCACAAGATCTTCTCTCTAACTTCTGGAAAGTTCAAGCTGTTCTTTTAGTTTCTTTATGAATTTCTCAGCTCTTCGAAGGTTGAACTTCAATTCTCCATTTTCTACTTTAGCATTGTCAAGATCTTCAAGTGCAGCTTCAAAGTTCTCCTACAAACTATTCCAATCCATTCTAATCTCCCTCAAGCTATTAGGCTTTCTCTCCAAGGGCTAAAATCTCTAATACCAATTGTTAGGATTGGATAATACTGAGAGGGGGGGTGAATCAATATTATAATAGTTAATTAAATTATTCAACCACTTGAACATTAACCATACAATTGTAGTAAAGGAAAGAACATAAACAAATAACACAGAACTCATAACACCATGATTTGTTTATGAGAAAACCCTGGACAAGGGAAAACCTCAGTGGGGATGATACCCACAAGCATGTACTAAAGTATAATGTCCATGTAAGGAGACCTAGCCCTGTTAGGAGCTGAATATTACATAGTACATTTCCCTGTTAAAGCAATAAAAACCCTGTTAAAGGTTCACAACACCCTGTTAGGGGCCAATGAGCTTACAGCTCTTATAATGTAATTTTTTAACAAAAGGTTCTCAGTGATGAACAAAAAAAAGCATCACAAATGCTTTGATAGTTCCTTTATAGCTCTTCCATTCTCTTCTCTACCATTTGCATGTCTGCTCTGCATTTCCTTCAATTTCTCACAACACCCAATCTTTACCAAAACGATCTTACATATATATCTTTTTAACTTTACAAAGTCAGCTCTCAGAATAAATATTACAAACAGTACTAAGTCGACCTTCAATACAAAATACATTTAATATAGTAAATATCAAATGCATATTCGGGGCTCTTGCATAGTCAAAGTATAGACTATAAATAACAAAAATACAACTTCAATTTCCTGGAGTCCAAGTCATACTCCCTTATTCTTCACTGGTGTCCAACTTCTCTATGTCGCTATTCTCTATTGTCTGTCAGTCTTCAAATCCTTATAAATTATCATAAACTTAACCAAATCCAAATCGATCTTAGGTATATGTCATACATACTCCATACTATCTTTCACTAAGCTCGCATGCCTTAATTCATCGATCCCTATCTTCGACATTCAAAATAATATTGTATCTTTGTTTCTGTACTTTGTCAATTTTGGACATACCAAAACTTATCTTCAAAATGATCAATCTTAAACCTAGATGTGTTGCCATAAATGACAACCAAAAAGTGAATCACATTACCCAAATTGATCACTTTCCAACATCACTATCATTTCACATAAGTGTGTTTATGACTTGATTTTCTTATCTTTAGAGAAGATTTGAATGTAGACTCAATAGTTGGTAAGACACTATTGTCATAGTTATTCATCTCAAATGAAATAAGTCTACCAATCAAACTATTAAGAGTAACATTTTTATTTGCTACTACTCTCATTTCTTGAATAGAAGATACTCTAATAGCACAGTAAGGTTCTCATAATTTTACTTACCACTATTTCTTCTTCAAGTACACCTCCTACTCCTCGAATAGCATTGACAACCTCCTTGAATTTTCTATTTTAATGAGTGATGTTCTCTCCTTCTTTAATTCTTAGGTCATCAAACTTTCCTCTTAGGCTTTCAGCCTTAGCTCTTAGCACATTTGTATCTCCTTCATGTACTAGCTTGAGTTTGTCCCACATTTTTTTTGCAGTGGTGCATGTCTTGAAATCTTAGAATTCAGCATTGGATAGTGAAGAAGAAATTTCTATCATCATAGAGTTTTGTTCATGTTTATCACTTAATTGATTAATAGTCAGAGGTTCTGTCAGTACAACTTGTTTAGTATCCAAGTATTGTGTGACATCATTTCCAATACTTGATAGATGGAGTCTGATCATGCTTTGCCATGATGCAAAGTTGTCTTTGTTAAACTTAGGCACATCCCTTTTACTCATCTTTGATCTTTATCTTGAGTCTTTAAACTCTCTTCCAAGCACCAAAGTTCTGATACCAATTGTTAGAATAACTGAGAGGGGTGGGTGAATCATTGACCTCAAAAATTAATCCAATAATTCAATCAAAAACTTATTCCACGTATATAATATCCTCTAGTTATCTTTTATTCCTTCAAGATGTATGCCTTATGTAATTCTAGCAAATATATACTACTTAGTGATTATACTTTTTATCCTTTTCTTAAGCTTTACCGAAATGCAGTAAATAAACTTAGTGTTTACCAACCAATCTAGTTTTAGTAATGTGTAAAGAAAAAGATCGAAGCAATGAACCATATACACATTTGACACTTATATTTTAATTTGGAAACCTTGTTAAGGGACAAACCACTTGGGACTGGTATCCCAAAATTTTCACTCTTTTGAAGTGAGCTCAGTGAAGATCCAAACCTATTAAAGGTTACAAACACACTGTTAAGCGCAACCTTGTTAGAGGATTCAAAACTAACAGTTTGAAATTTGACCTCGCATTAACTATTCTATCAACATGAGAAAACTTTTGATACTCTTGAGTATCTCAATATAATAAGGATGGTTAAATCTCACTTTGTTAGGAGATTTTCAGAATCAATGGTTAAACTCAAACATTAAATGATTTGTTCAATAATACAACTTAACTTGCAGATTTTAAAATCTATTGTAAGTCCATAATGCCTCTCTGATCAATGTGCTCTTCAATTACTTTTCTCCCCTCTATCTTCTTTCTTCTCGGTGAATGTTGTTGCTTCTCTGTTGCTCGGTGTCTGCAGAATTCTTGGATCTGTTCTTCAGCCTGTATGATCAGATCTGCATGAAGAATTCTATCTTCACCAAAATTATACTCAGCATTTCTCTTTTACATAATGAATTACTTGTCTATCTTTATAGACATGATTTCACTATTTCAATGTCCTTGTCTTTCTTGTTCTTGACATAGATTTCTTTCTTGATCCGTAAATATCACCATGCATTGCTTTAATCTTTAAAGCTTTCCTTTAGATTTATTCCACAAATCTCTCCTTATTATCTATGCTTTGAATATTCTTCTTATCTTTAGTTTATCTAATCGATGAAAATAAAACAATCAATCAGTTAAATCTAAATATACCTCCTGTCAGCTTAGTGTTTTTTTCATTTCCTAACTCCAGTTGATTTAGGTCATCAACCCTTAGTTTTCTTGGTCATTGACTCTAGTTATCCTTGGGTAAAACTTTTTGTAAGTGTTGTGTGTCCGTTGGTCAACACTATGAACTTCAGTTACGCTCGGTGTTGTGGTACTCGATATACACTATGACTGCTCAGGGTTCTCTATCCTTCAGTGTGCACCATTTGTCGGTGTTTATTGTCACTTGGTGTACATTGGATTTTTATGTTTACCGATAAAATAAAATTTATCTCTTTGGTTTCTTGAAGTCTATGACAATATGTATATGATAAATCATAACATATTAAGTTGACATAAATGACAATACAATACATTAACTAATTTAATGTCTTACATTTTCTTTCTGTAGCTCGATGATCATCAACTTTGTCATCTTCAAACATTCAATCAGTTATAGTTCATCAAAGGAAATTGATGAAGAAAGGACATAATTAGAAAAGGATGCCTCTTAACTGAAGAAGAGTCATGAAACAAATAAGGCCCCTTCCATTGATGATATTGCGAAAGGTATTGTGGAAAATGGTAGACTTGCTACTGTTGGAAGAAGATACACTTTGGGGAGTGATCAAGACAAGAAGAAGATAGAAGATGGAATTTTGTATCATTTTCACAATTTTTGTATAACACCTTTAGAGAGCCATTCTTGCATCCCTAATGAGTTATATTAGTTGATTGATGCTAGATGGAGAATTGCATTACAGTTGGGTAGAGATATTATGGAAAGAGCACTAATATAAGTGCAACCTAAGCTTTGTGTTGAAGATGCTAAGATAATGATTACTGGTCACAAGCATAAATTCAAAATTAAGAGCAGAATGGCTAGAATTCTAAATTGATGACACACAGGGTGTACATAATGAAACTTTTGAGACTTGGAAGAAGCTACTATAGATAAAGGAGGTGGAAGCACAAGAAGAACAAGTTCAAGCAGAATTTAATAAACCAATGTAGGGAGATGATACCATTTTTGTAGATCAGTTAATTGGGAATGTTGTTCTTGATGTTCCTAACTTGGTGAAGAACATTGGAACACAAAATGTCAGTCTATCACAAATAGGTGGTGATGAGATTGAAATTGTAGACATAATAGGCAAATAGGATTAATCCTCACCATCGCCTATGGAACATATAGAGGAAATGATTTCTGAGAAGGAAGAGGAGAAAGTTGTAGAGAGTAAGTAGGAGGAGACTCAAAAAAAAATAGAAGAAGAACCTGATACTAAAAGGAAATTAAGTCTTGGAGAAATAAGCGCAAGGAACAGACAAAAAATGGTGACTGTTGTAGAATAGGAAGAAGAGGAAGTTGATGAAGAATAATTACCGACCACATAGGTCAATATATCTGAATTGAAACCTAAGGAATTGATGAAATTTTTTGAATAATTAAGGACAAAGGTTCTAAGAGACAAGGTGAGGTCAAAGAAGAAGAAGAAAATAGTATTAAGGAAAGCTAGAGACATTCTAGGTGAGTTAGTGCCTAAGGTTGAATATGATGAAGTTGATACTCCTATTGATCATATGGATAATCTTATAAAGGCAATTCTAGATCAAGGTATAGATTTGCAGTCAACAACAATGAAGCTTGCAGAGGAGAACTTAGAGAAGAAGATGATAGGTAAGCTGATGGAGAAGATTACCATAGATGATGACATGTAACTGATTAAATGTTTGAAGATGTTAAGTTGATCACCAAAATGCAGAAAGATAGTACAAGACATTAAATCAGTTAATGGATTGTATTGTCATTGATGTCAACTTGATATAATCTAATCGCTTATAATCAAAGTGTCAAAGACATCAGATAATCAAAGAGATAAATATTATGCTTTTAGTAATGCATAAAAGACAAGCATTCACAATGTGACTTCAAACACCGATGGTCAGACACCGACGGACAAAGATCACCAAAAGTCAAGTCACAATGTTGCCCAAGAAACGACACCAATGAGTATTACCGACAAACAGAATCACAAGGAAACCAATGGCCATAAAACATAGTGCAAAGTGACAGAGAATCCCGAGGAGAATTGGAGTGTTGACCGATGCTAACAGAGAGTCAAACACCAAAAGTAACTTGAGTTTAGAAATGAAAAAATATATAGTTGGCAGAGCTATTAATAGACTTAACTAGTAGTTATCTTTGTTTTCATCAAACAAGATAAAGCTAGAGGTAAGAAATGGATTTAAAGTTTTTTTTTCCAGTTGGAAAGAAGATCTCTACGGGATAAAATAGGAGTTTTTCTTTAAATCTAATTGGTGAGAATTGTGGATCACACCCAGATCAAGAAAGTCAAGAACCTATCAATGGTGATATAATGTCTATAAAGAGACAACTCAATTCATTATGAATTGTGGGAGAAGAAAATAAAAAGAGGATGATGAAGAGAAACTGATGAAGAACAATTTCATACAATCCTGATCAACAAGTTGAGGAAAGAGCTAAAGTTTTCTACAGACACCGAGCAATAGAGCACAACATCACCAAGCATAATCACAGTGGAGAAAAGGTATAAAAAGAGATATATTGATCAGAATATTTTATGATCTTACAATAGATTTGAAAATCTACAAGTATAAGTTGTATGTGAATAGATCATATTGTTTCAGTTTAACCATTGATTCAGAAATTCTCTTAACTGAGCAATATTTAAAAATCCTTTCTATATTGAGATACATCTAGTGGAGTATCAAAAAATTTGATCATGAAGATAGCATGAGATGCTACATACCTATTGACAGGACATGTGAATGTTTGATCAAGGATGGTAGCATAAAGATGTCCGATATCAAGTGACGGACTAAAATTTTAAATCCTCTAACAAGGTCACACCTAACAGTGTGTTTGTAACCTTTAACAAGGTTGGCTCTTTACTGAGCTCACTTCAGAAGAGTGAAAATTTTGGGTTACCGGTCCCAAGTGGTTTTTCCCTTAACAGGGTTTCCACATTAAAAATCTATGTGTCAATGTGTTTATGAGTCATTACTTTAGAGTTTTGCATTACACTTAACTTAACTAGATTGATCGATATACTCTAGATAATTTACTATCTATCAGTAAATTTATAGACTAGTAACCAGTAAACATACAGTAGAAGGTTTTACAAAACATTCTGAGCAGTAGTATTTTGTTTAAGTATTTGGAGGCATTCATCTTATAGGACTGAACATAACTAGAGGCTTAATATTTTTGTACTAAGTATTTGGGTTGATTATTGGAATATTTTGAGGCCACTGATTCAAACCCCCCCCCCCCTCTTAGGTATTACTAAAAATTGGTATCAGAGCTTGTGTGCTTAGAAAGGGAGTTTAACAGCTCAAAGCAAAAGATCACAAGATGAACAGACAAGATGTGCCCAAGTTGAATAAAGACAACTTTGCATCATGGAAAGGAAGAATAAGACTCCACCTATCAGGTATTAGAAATGGTGTTACTCAGTACCTTGATACTGAATATGTGTTGCCTAAAGGACCTCATACTCTTGAGTAAGTAAGAGAAAATGATGAGCATAATTGCATGATGATAGAGCTTACCTCATCACTCTCCAATGCTAAGTTTGAAGATGACAAAACTTGCACCTCTGCAAAGAAAATATGGGATAAGTTGAAGCTGGTACATGGAGGAGATGTCAATGTACTAAGAGCCAAGGCAGAAATCCTAAGAGGAAGGTTTGGTGACATAAGAATGAAAGAAGGAGAAAACATCACTCAGTATAGCTATAGAATAAAAGAGGTAGTCAATTCTATCCAAGGAGTTGAAGGTGTACTTGAAGAGAAGATAGTGGTAAGTAAAATCTTAAGAGCCTTACTACCTGTATATACTATTAGAGTTTCTTCTATTCAAGAAATGAGAGCAATTCCAAACAATACAGTTACTCTAGATAGTCTGATTGGTAGACTAATTTCATTTGAGATGAATAACTTTGACAATAGTGTCTTACCATCTATTGAATCTGCATTTAAATCTTCTTTGAAAATAAGCAATTCAAGTAATAGACATGCTATTATAAATGATAGTGATAGTGAAAATGAGGATCAAGGACTTAACGAAATTGAAGCACTAATGGCAAGAAGATTGCAAAGAGGAAAAGGTAGATACAAAGGTAAATTACCACTTGTATGTTTTAATTGTAAAGAGGTTGGACACTTTGTTGCAAGATGTCCAAACAGAAGAAAAGATGACAGAGGAAATGATAGATCACATGAGCAGAAGTTTGATAGAGGTGATAACAAGGATTACCGAAGCAACTGACAACCTAACAGAAGGGATACCCAAGACTACAAGGACAAAGGGAAGAAATCTTGTTACTTAGCTAAGAAAAGAGCTAATGACACCGACATTGAATCAAAAGAAGACATCGATATGGTATTTGTGGCCATGAAGGATGATTCAAATGAAGATGAAGAAAGGTATGTAGAAACTACACTCATATCTAAAGTTAGTAAAAATAATGTCTGGATCATAGATAGTGGTTGCACTCACCATATGACCGGTGATAAGAAAAAGTTTGAGACTTTTGAATACTATAATGGTGGTTCAGTAAGAATGGGTAATGATACACCTTGTCAAGTTGAAGGTAAAGGAACTATACTATTGAATAACCTGATCAAATGTGAAAATGCTTACTGGGTAAAAGGACTGAATTACAATTTGTTAAGTGATTCATATTTAAACAATTCAGGTCATAAAGCAGCATTTGAGAATAAGAAAGCAAAGATATTCAATGAATTGGGAAGGTTGATTGGAACCGGTGAGCAGACAAAAGGTAACCTTTTCTATCTTAATGACACGAACACCACTTGTTTGATGGATAGAAACAAAGACATATGGTTGTGGCACAAAAGGCTGTGTCATGTGAACTTTGACAACATGATAAAGATAAGCAACAAAATGAATGTCAGAGGCTTACCAAAAATGACTAAGCTCAAGCATATCGTGTGCAAGAATTGTCAAAAAGGTACGATGACAAAGTCTGGTTTCAAGAGTAAAACCCATACATCTACTGCTATTCTAGAATTAGTCCATACAGATTTATGTGGACCCATGAGTACAAAGAGATACTATGGAGATATGTATTTCATTCTCTTTGTTGATGATTTTTCTAGAATGATGACATTCATGTTTTTAAAAGATAAATCTGAAGCATTCAAAATGTTTAAATGGTACAAGGCTATGGTAGAAAAACAAAGTGAAAATATATTTAAATTCTAAAGGTCAGATTAGAGGAGAGGAATTTAGTTCAGATGAATTCACTAACTATTACAATGAGCATGGAATAAAAAGACAGGTATCTACACCGAGAACACCACAGTAAAATGATATTTCTGAGAGGAGAAACAGATCAATAGTTGACTGTGCAAGAACATTGATGATTGAGAAAAGAATCACACAAACTTTCTGGAGGAAAGTTGTCAGTACTGTTGTCTACACATTAAATAGATTACAATTGAAGAAGGACACAAAGAAGACACCCTATGAGCTTTAGTATGGTCATGCACCCAATGTAAGTTACTTCAGAATATTTGGTAGTCAATGTTATATTTTGAAGGATGATAGAAATGGAAAACTTGACTCCAAAAGTGAAGAAGGTATCTTTCTAGGGTACTCAACCAAAAGCAAAGCCTATAAGTGTCTTAACAAGTCATCTAACAAAATCATTGAAAGTGCAAATGTAAAAATAGATGAATTTGTAGAAAATAATGATAAGGAAAGTAGAAAAGAGCCAGAGGAATACAAAAGGTTTTTTTATAAAGAACCTGACACTCTACCCAAGAAATAGTGTGTCACTCCTGAGCATCAGAACATTGAAACTGACCATCATGCTACAATTACCAAAAATCAGGATAATCCTCAAGGTGATGCTCTAAATGATGAAGATCATAATGAAGGTCAAGAAGATGATCAGAATCATGAACACAGATCTAGACCTACACTTACCAAGTATGTCAGAAGGGATCATCCATAGAATCAAATCATAGGAGACAAGAAGGCTGGTACAAGAACAAGAAGTCACTAAAAACTAGATGTTTACTCTATGATTATGAGCCTAAATCTGTTAACAATGCACTTGATAATGAAGAATGGGTCAGTGCTATGACTGAAGAGATAGAAATGATTGAGAAAAATAACACATGGACACTAGTACCAAGACTAGATGACAAGAATGTCATCAATACCAAATGGATATTCAAAAACAAGGTAAATGAGAATGGAGAAGTAATAAGAAACAAAGCAAGGTTAGTATGCAAGGGGTATGCACAAGAAGAAGGTATTGATTATGGAGAAACCTTTGCCCCTGTTGCTAGACTAGAAGGAGTTAGAATTCTACTTGCTTATGCTGCATATAAAGGATTCAAAGTATACCATATGGATGTAAAAATTTCATTCCTAAATGGAATATTGGAAGAAGTATACATTGAACAACCAAAAGCGTTTGTTGATCCAGACAAGAGGAACATGGTATGTAGACTACATAAAGCCTTGTATGGATTGAAACAAGCACTGAGAGCCTGGTATGAAAGAATTCACTCATATCTCATTAGTATTAAGTTTATAAGAATAAGTGAAAATAGCAATCTATACTTAAAAAAAGATACCGATGGTAATATTCTGATTGCTGAAATTTTTGTTGATGATATCATTTTTGGAGGAAATGAAATGTTATGCAAATCCTTTCCTAATGAAATGAGAAAAGAATTTTAAATGTATATGTTTGGAGAGGTCAAATTCTTTCTTGGTCTACAGATTCTTCAACAAGATGAAGGCATATACATCACTTAGTACAAATACATCAAGGAAGTGCTAAAGATGTTCAAGATGGAAGATTCCAAACCAATTGGAACACCGATGGCTACTGGATGTAAGCTGACCAAAGAAGAAAAATCTAATGACGTAAATCAGACCTTATATAGATCAATGATTGGAAAACTAATGTATGTTGTTCATACCAGACCAGATATAGCACATGCAGTTGGAATAGTTGCAAGATTTTGTGCTAATCCCAAAGAATCACATATGAGCACTATCAAGAGAATTTTGAGATATCTGAAGAACACTCAGGACTATCGCTTATGGTACAAAAGAGAAGAAAAATTCAAGCTACAAGTTTGTAGAGATGCTGATTGGGCTGAAAACATTGATTACCAAAAAAAGCACAACTGGAGGAGCATTCTTCATGGGTGACAGACTTGTCACATGGATCAGCAAGAAGCAAGGATGCATCTCTCAGTCTACTGCAGAAGTAGAGTATGTTGCTACTACTGCAAATTGCTCCAATATTTCATGGATCAAACAATTACTAGACGGTATGCATATGAATATTCTTGAACCAGTAATCATTTATTGTGACAATATCAGTGCAATTAACATTTCCAAGAATCTAGTCATGCATGCTAAGACTAAGCATATAGCTATCAAGTAGCACTATCTTAGAGAACAAGTGCAAGAAAAGGAAGTGACACTAGAATATGTTCAATCAAAGGAACAACTAGCTGATATATTCACCAAGCCATTACTGAAGGATACATTTAAGTACCTGAGACAAAGACTAGGGGTCCAACCCTTGTCTATCAGTCAGTAATGTGACTAGGAGGTTGCATTAGCCTATATCAAATTTGAAGATCATTCATGTTGATGCACACTGAAAAGAACAGAAATAGATACATATGTACACAAAAAGGTACAAGTATACATTAAACACCAATGCCATTTTAATATTGATGGATAGGGAAATTCAAGGAATATATTATGCAAAGGAAAGGATAAGATGATAAATCAAGGAGAAGTATTTTTTGTTTGGCATTGTTTTCAAAGGGAGAGATGTTCTCATTATCATACAAAAGGGAGAGAAATATCTCATTATCATAAGGAAGAACTATCATCAGGGAGAGATGATTCCATATCACATAAAAGGAGAGATGTGATAAAGGAAGAGAAATTATATCATTATCCATGAAGAGAAGTTCCTGAGAGTACGAGGAAGATTTAATCAATATTCTAAGGGAGAGAATTTGATTACATATAAAATATCCATCTAAGGGAGACAAGTAACAAAGGGAGAGATATCAGAAAAAGAGAAAGATTGCTGACAAAGGAAAAAGAGATTATCAAGAAGAGGAACAGTCAAAGGCAAAGCACATATCAGAACAGAGATATCAGATGATACATCTATCCAGTGTTGGTTTGAAGATTGAAGACAACCACTCTGTAAGAAATAAATCAAAGTTATCTTTGAGCTTACTGAGAGCCAGACATTTGTAATAGTTACATTAGTAAAGTTTGATGAAACTGTATATTTCATATTCTATTACTAATAGTATAGTATGATAATGTAGTATGTTTCCATCAATGCCAAAGGGAGAGATTGATAACATGTAATTATTTGAATGTTTGAAGATGTTAAGTTGATCACAAAAATGTAGAAAGATAGTACAAGACATTAAATCAGTTAATGGATTGTATTTTCATTGATGTCAACTTGATATAATCTAATTGGTTATAATCAAAGTGTCAAAGAATTTAGAGAATCAAAGAGATTAATAGTATGCTTTTAGTAATGCATAAAAGACAATAATTCACAATGTGACTTCAAACACCGACAGTTAGACACCGACAGACAAAGATCACTGAAAGTCAAGTCACAGTGTTGCCCAAGCAAGGACACTGATGAGCATTACCGACGAGCAGAATCATAAGGAAATCGACGGCCAGAAAACATACTGCAAATTGATGGAGAAGCCTGAGGAGAACTGGAGTGTTGACAGATGCTAATAGAGAGTCAAACACCGAAAGTAACTTGAGTTTAGAAATTAAAAAAATATCTAGCTGGCAGAGCTATATATAGACTTAACTGGTGGTTATCTTTGTTTTCATAAAACAAGATAAAGCTAGAGATAAGCAATGGATTTAAAGCTATTTTGTCCAGTTGGAAAGAAGATCTCTACGAGATAAAACATGAGTTTTTCTTTAAATCTAATTGGTGAGAATTGTGGATCATGCCAAGATAAAGAAAGTCAAGAACCTATCAACGATGATATCATGTCTATAAAGAGACAACTTAATTCATTATGAATTGTGGGGGAAGAAAAGAAAAAGAGGATCCTGAAGAGAAACTGATGAACAACAACTTCATATAGTCCTTATCAACAAGCTAAGGAAAGAGCTAAAGTTTTTTGTGGACACCAAGCAACAGAGCACAACATCACTGAGCAGAATCACAGTGAAGCAAAGGTATAAAAAGAGATATATTGATCAAAATATTTTATGAGCTTACAATAGATCTGAAAATCTACAAGTATAAGTTGTATGTGAACATATCATATTGTTTTAGTTTAACCATTGATTCAAAAAGTCTCTTAACCGAGCAGGATTTAGAAATCCTTTCTATATTGAGATACATCCAGTGGAGTATCAAAAATTTTGATCATGAAGATAGCATGAGATGCCAGATACCTACTGACAGGCCAAGTGAGTGTTTGATCAAGGATGGTAGCATAGAGATGCCTGATATCAAGTGACAGACTAAAATTTTAAATCCTCTGACAAGGTCACACCTAACAGTGTGTTTGTAACCTTTAACAGGGTTGACTCTTCACTGAGCTCACTTCAAAAGAGTGAAAATTTTGGGTTATAGGTCCAAAGTGGTTTTTCCCTTAACGGGGTTTCCACGTTAAAAATCTGTGTCAATGTGTTTATGATTCATTACTTTAGTGTTTTTCATTACACTTAACTTAACTATATTGATCGGTATACTCTAGATAATTTACTATCTATCGGTAAATTCATAGACTACTAATCGATAAACATATAGTAGAAGGTTTTACAAAGCATTCTGAGTAGTAGTGTTACGATTAAAGTATTTGGAGGCATTCATCTTATAGGACTGAAGATAGCTAGAGGCTTAATATTGTGGTACTAAGTTTTTGGGTTGATTATTAGAATATTTTGAGGCCACTGATTCACCCCCCCCNGGCCACTGATTCCCCCCCCCCCCCCTCCCTCTCAGTTATTACTAACAAGATAGGATCAAATTGTCATCTTTGATAAAGGAAGTTAAGACTACATTGACTGAGGTAGGTCAATTTTGTACCAAATTATCTAGGTATCCTAATTTTGTTCAAGATTTGTAACATAGCAAAGATGAATCACTGAAGGAGTTGGGGAACTTAAGCGGACAGTTTGATCTATTGTCAAGTTTAGTCACTACTTACAGTAGTCAGGTCAAGAAAACTTCACACAAGGTTAAGAAGGTTCAGAGTGAGCAAGAGAAGAGAATGACCACTCTATTGGAACTTCAATCAACTGTATCCCCTATAGTAGAGGTGATGCAACTGAATGTGAAGAAGGAAAAAGATATACTTGTCTTACCTAACATGGGCACTCTAAATAGCATGGAAGAGATTTCTTCTAGTTTGATTGAGAAAATAATTGCTATGGGCTACTTGCAGAAGGTATGGGAAACATCCTTAGATTCAACAAAGATAAACTTCAAGGTGATCTTTGACAGGATGTAAGTAAGATTTTGTATACATATATTCTAGTTTTTTAACCTTTGTCATTGTTTTCAAGGGGGGAGTATATGTATGATTAGTATATGTATGGGGATTATATTCATGTATGGAGAGTATGTGTATAGGGAGTCATAATTTTATATTATGATTGCACAATTGTAAGCAGTTAGCATGTGTTCTTTAGCATGTGTTTTCCATCAATGCCAAAGGGCGAGATTGTTGGTATTATGTTGGGAGATTGTTGGATATTGAGGTGCAGTCATAAGGAGACACTTATTTGGTTGTAATTGATGGAAATTAAGTTAGTACAATGAAACTAAGTGAGTACAATCATCATATACTACAGGTGAAGTAAAGATACAATCAGTAAGAAGGTAATATTGAAAAATTGGCTAAGTCTAGAAGATCAGTAGACATTGAGAGCATCACTTTAGTGGTGATCATGGTAGAAGTGGAATTATGAGGAGAAGCCACATATACAACTTCAACCAATTTAGATTGCACTTTGGTTCCAAACACAACTCATTTGGTTGAGCTGTGAGATAGTTTTTAGTGTCACGGACATAAAGACAGATAGGACACTTTTTTTCTTGAGTACCAGTGAGTAGATCACATATTGGTGAGTGGTAAAGTATGTGTGATAATTTCTAATGATACGATGATGTCGAATAAATTTTATACATTTAATGTTTTTATATTTATGAGATTGATGCAAACATTTAAGATAGATTTGATGTCTTGCATTGGAGAAGTCAAAAATGTGTTTGACTACTTTGGAGATATAACTTGCAGATCTTATCTTGACCTAACATGGTCATGATAAATAATTTTAGTCATCGAGATTATCAATTTGACACATGGTTATTTAATGGGAAATTAATTTGAAGATCATTTTTATGTTGGTGGCAGTGGTTTGTATATAGGAACTGCTCATATTGAAAATTTGTTGTTGAGATAAGTCATAAGAGTTGTTTTGGGTAATTAGGGTTTTATGATTTTAATTTGAGGTTGCGATCAGAAAGATAATACACAGAGAGTAGAGAGAAGTTATTGGATCTGACAAGAAATTAGTGCTACATCTAGATCACCAATCTTGTTGTTCCCTAATAGTTGCAGCAAGCAAAATCCCTTAATCGAGTGAAGTCTAATAAGTTCTTTTGTAAATCCTTTAACAGGGTAGCTTATTTATTGAGGTTTGAAATCCTGTAGCGAGGTAGATCATATCTGATCTAATTGTACTCCTAACAGTGTACTAGTCACTCCCAATAGGGTGAAACCTTAGAAAGGGTATTTGTAGCTCCCAATAGGGGCAAACTCATTTACTCCAATATTGGGCTTGTGGGTGTCATCCCCACCGTAGTTTTTTCCCGCTTACATGGTTTTCTACATGAAAATATTTGTGTCGTGTGTGATGGATTTTTAGATGCTTGATATTACTTTCTTTTATGTATGTGCATCAATTATATGCTTTATATTTTGGAAAGTATTTCAGTAGTTATTTAGATCAGTGGTTGAATTAGTTTACTATCTATTTGGACATATTCACCCCCCTCTCAATACCTATTAATTCTAACACATTATGTCACTCCATACTAGGTAGTTATCTTTAGAGAACTTGGGAGGTTTATTCCTCATCATTGGATCTTTTCCTCAATCTATTAGACTTACCACAAAGAGCCCAAATCTCTAATATCAATTGTTAGTATTATTAGATTCAAGATTACTAAGATGGGGGTTGAATCAATAATCTAGAAAATTTAAATTTTCATAAACCATTCAAAAACTTGCATCAATTAACATCCATTGCATGAATAAAAAAAACCCATGAAGATAAACATCAACAACCATGCAAAAACTAACACCACTATTTTTCTCATAGAAACCCAACTGGGAGAAAACCATATGTGGGGATGGCACCCACAAATAATTTTGAGCTCTTCTAAAGTACACTCAATTAAGAGATTAGCCCTTGTAGGATTATGGATTATCAAGGTGACTGAGAGATAAGTACAATATTATAAAAATACAATATTTGTAGAAGAACCAATTATTTACAGGAACTGTCATAGTAATAGCCAACTGAAAATAAAAACAAAGAATCTAGTGATATGCATCAAAGAAAACCTCATCTTTATGTTATAAACCTATTTAATGTTACCATATTAAGATCTTCATTTATAAATTTCAATGATTATGATAAGACACTGATAGTAAGTTTTTAAAACACCAACAATTTTGTGATAGATTTTAAGACTTCTACTAGAATCTTACTAATCAATGAATTTTGATGTATCAAGATTTAACATAATAGCAGTACAAAGTATGATCACAAAAGAGATCTAAAGAAAACTTTTTTTATTTGAAAAATATCCTTCCAAAAGTGAATTGGAGTGCACAAGGGATGAAGGATTTATTTCCCTTGTCATAAATACAACTATGTTACATGATGGAAGACCATATGATCTTTTGTCCTAAATAAAAAACATGAGCCTTTTGATGAAAACCATTTTGAAACTCAAACATAATTAAATGGTTTCTCAAGTTCTGTGTATGTCCCTTCAAAATATTTATGTTTTCACTATATTTGGCTAATTTTCCTTTTAACCAAGAAACATCACTGTCAAAATTTTTACATTTCTTGGTAAGTTGTTGTCTCAAGTTTACTTGTGCCCTTGTATCTTCTTATATTTTATTGCAAAGGTAGGTATTTTTGTTATCCAACTCATTTGTAGTATCCTGATATTCTTCTAAGTTATGTTCCAATTTTTCAATTTGTTATTTAAGGCTTTTGATTTCCTTTTTGCATCAATCAAATGTCCTTCATAATCAACTGTGATGATCCATTCAAAACATTCACCAATTTCACTAGCTAGACAAATTTTATTGTCTACTTTAGTTAACACACCTTGGAAACTATATACATCTCCTTATGTTTTATTTCATGCAGCAATGATTCTACCATTTTTCTCCAAAATTTTAGAATCCAATGTTGTGAAGATAACTGTAAGATCTTGTTTATAAATCTGAATGACACTCAACAAATTATGAACCATACCTTCAACGTAATAAACATTAGTTACAGGTGTGTGTTGATCAAGAAATATATTACCTTATCCTTTGATCTAAAAGCATTCATTATCACCAAATCTAACTAATTTAACATTAAAGAGTTGAAGTTATATGAACATATTCTTATCGCCAGTCATATGGTGAGAAAAATCACTGTCCAAAATTCATACTTCTTCTATCTTTGAAAGATGGAATGATTGAGCATTTATAGAAAATTTAGGTTTCCAAAACCATTTAGTTCTTGAGACTTTATCATATTTTCTCACCAGAGATTATTTACAAGACTTTGCAATATGTCATAGTTTTCCACACTGAAAATATTTAAGTTTACTTAAAAACTAATAATTTTTTTCCATTCACTATACTAACATTTCTTCTGGATGCAACTTTATATCTCAAGGTTTTATAATTGAGACAATATCCAGAAAAATGAGAATCAATTTTACCTTTTGCATCTTCCTTGGATATTTTAACTTGTTGTATCATCTTAAAATGGAAGCACTTCCATGTTAAGAACATTTAGTCCTCTTTAGGGGGTTTTTTTTACCACCATCACATTGTCTCCTCATTTCTGCATCCCCTCCTGCTTATCTGCTTATTTAGGACATTGATTGAGCCTCTCCAGGCACCTTCCATCCCATCTGGCATGTTTTCCAAGGGTCCTGACCCCCTGGGTCAAGGATGACCTCAAGCTTAACCTGGGTCCCCCTTTCAAATCTAGAAGCCAGTTGGCTACCGGAGGTCATCAAAAATCCATTTCCCGCTTTTGGGTCGGTTGTTTTGGGTTCTGAAGTGACAAATCTTAAATTAAATTTAATATAGGTCCTCTTCTAGGGGCATGGGTCTGATTAGAATTTAATTCTCCTATTTTAGCCTCTCTAGAAGATTGTGCCCTAGTTTCATATAAAAGGAAGCTTTCTCCTCTCATTTTCTCTAAATCAAGTTAAGCACTAATTCTCTCCAAGTGAAATCAAGAAAGAGGTCATCAAGAAAAAAGTTCAAGCATCTATTTTTCTACATGTTCTCAAGCTTTCAAATTTTTCAAGTCTTCTTCTCAAGCATTCAAGTTCTCCATTGAAGATCAAGGATTCAAGCTTTCAAGCCTTTGAAGGGATTTGGTTAAAGCATTCAAGATTCATCATTCAAAATTCTAGATCTATCCATCATGATGGAGTGTTCTTCCTTCAAGATCCTTTGTGCATCCTTAAGAATCATTTATTCTCCCTTCAAGGTGGATTCCAAGCATACAATCATGGAGGTTTATGGTTTCTAATTGAGTCCAAGCTTTCATATTTACATACTTTCTTACATTCGAAATACAATTGCATATCTATTAAATATCATAGCTTTATTATTAGATTTATTTCTACTACTTGCAAGAATTATTTATTTCAATTATTAATTTCAAGGTTAATTCCCAAATCGGGGTTTGACTAAGGAAAACCCCTCCCCCAAAAAAACAAACCATTTTTCTTGTAGGTACAGGTTCGGAACAGCAGATCAGGAAAGAGATTCAGATACCCTTTTTGGAAAACCTCCAAGATCCAAAAATAGAATTTCAATCTGAGACTTTTTAGGTCAATTGTGACCTAGGGCGCAATTGGAAATTTTGGCAAATGGTGACATTGACTTGAGGGTACAAATTAGAACTATCTCAGAATGGAAAATGATTTATGGGTTTTGTTCGTCTCTGCGTTTCCATTCCAAATTCAGTCTCAGATTTTCTAGAAACTCAACACAGGCTTCAGAAAACAACATTCTTTGATCTGAAATATTTCAAGGTTAGTGAATTTCTCCTATTCAATTCAATTAAGGTTATAAATCTTTCTACATCTATTTCACATTCAAATTAACCAATCAAACATGGGTACTTAAGATCTTCCTTCCTCATTCTTATTTCCAAATGATTGATTCATTTATGCTTTGATCCTTCCTCTTGGGTTAATCAACTTGGATCTTTCATTTACATATCTAAGGATAGAAGGGGAGAATATCATTTACCCCCATAACATATTCAAATGTAAGGTATTTTATGTTAAATTATCCACATCCATAAGATCTTACATTTTCTACCTTACATTTTGGTGAACCCACGATAGACAACTCTTTCTCTTTGGTGTTAGATTTACATTTCATCTTTCATGCATATAGAAGTAGGTTTTATTTTATGCTCTTGCATTTATATTCCAAAAAATACATAAAAATATATATAATTTCTTTAAAACACAAAAACATTTACATGCTTGTAATTTTATTGTATGTTCAACATGTATGACTCTTGTTTTGAATACTTTGATAAATATTTTATTGTACAAGAGAATAGATCCCCTAATGAGGTACATGGAAATGAGGATGAAATTTGTTTGAATGAGATGTTCATTGATCCTATTACTATTTTATCCTCCTCAAAAACCTCTTCAATTGACCTTTACCATAGGGTGTGTGCATGGTTGCCTTCATATTCCATTATTTGCAATATTGATACACCTAGTGTGTGTGATGTTTCTTTGTCCTCTTTTGTATTACCTTTAAAAGATATATTAGAGAAACAAGATGGCTTTAATATTTCCCTCCATGGAGATGAGTTAAGGATTGATGTGAATTCTTCTCCTAATATATGTCTTTTCTATGAGCCTACTTTAGAATACAATTCTTTCTCCTTTAGGGATCAAGCTTTAGGCGCTCCTACAATGTGCTTTATTGATAGGGATGATAATCCTCCTATTTGGGATGAACCTTTGGATTTAGATGTTGATTACTCTCTTCCTCATGAAGCCATCATGGAGGATTCTACTTTTTGGGATGAACCCTTGGATAAAGACATTGATTTATCCCCTTCTTGTGAAGATTCTTTGATACAAGAGGGCGATTTATTAATGGATGACATATTCATACATGATGATGACTCTTTTTATAAAACACACCCCCCTTATGTGGAGATTTTAGAGAAAGAAGAGAACATTATTGATACATTACCTCTAATTGGGATTCCTTCTCGTGATGAGGCATTAGCGGAGAATGATATGAATTCCCTTAATGCTCTCCCTCTTAGTGATGATCCTATGGAGAATCAAGCTCCTAAACCATCTTCTCCTAGGATATATTCCTTTATTTTTCCTTCTTGTGAATCTATCAAACATACTAATGATGACATAGTGACTACTGAAGTTCCATTGACTCCTTTTGATATGGCTTCTTGTTATGGTTCTGGTTATCATTTACTAGTTAAACAAGGATTCCATGGTCAAGGATGTGCTAAGCATAAACAGGGAATTCAAATGCCCTTACAAAATGGGGGGAATGAGCATTCTTATGGATTGGGATTTAATCCTCAACAATATAGCAATATTACCAACATCTCAAATAACACTTCAAAACATGATGACCCTATGAAGGAATTTGACCAAGAGGTTGTTATGCCTAAACTCCTTCGTGCTAAGATGATTACTAGACCTAAATGCAAAAAAAAATGTTTTCTACACTTGAAGATTCTTCCTTTTTGTTTCTATCATAGATTTCATGATCACTCTACTAATGAATGTCAAGATTTACATTATCAAATTAGGCAGCTCATTGATAGTAAAATTATTTATATATCATGTGGCAATGAGTTGTATTTCAATCCTATTTTCTCTAAATAACATTTATGTTCCTATTATGGAAATCCATATTATGTAAACAATGTTAGCCTGATATTTGAGGGCTCGTTGTCTTGCATAGTATTGTGAGTGATATAATAGGTCCCCTTTCATCCTTTTTCCTACGCTTGGGGGGCAAGGATGTCATCTCCTTCTTTTCTATCTTTCCGAGATTCACTTTTCCCTTGGTTAAGTAGTATCTATCTACTATGTGATATCCAATCATACATGAAAATTTTGATTTGCATTGAGGATCTATGTCCTTTATTATAACCTATTTCATTGTTTGACATTGGGTTTCCATGGTTGATAAATCTCTCACCTTGGAAACTGAATAGTGTTCTATCCCTCATAAGGGTTACTTTTTCACTTCTCACATGATATCTCTTTGCTACAATATCTCTTGATATAATTTGATATATCCATTTATTTCACCCCTGGGGGGCAAGGTATTTTCCTTCTTCCTCTAGCTAAGGATCTACTTTCCTTAGCTTAGTGGCATTTGTTTATCATATAACATTATTTCCTTATAAAGATGTATGTTTTTTACTATGGATACCCTCTTATATGGGAGGTGATTGTCCTAGGTCATCGCCTCTTCTTTATTTTGCAAACTATGCTCTTGATAAACTTTTTCCCTTGCTTTGGTTAAAGTTTGACTCCTTCATTCTGAGATTTCTCTTCCTCTTCATCACAGGGCACTAGATGATTGAATCTTGGGTCCCTCTTTTCTTTAGAAGATGACATTTTATCCTAATCACTCCTCTATGGTGGGGGTCTTGATGATAATATCTCTTCCTCTTTGATAGAGGTAAGGGTCAATACTCTTTTCTAAGGATATAGTGTATATTGTTGTTAAACTGGATATCTCCTTACCTTGTGAAGTAGGTATCCTCTTTCTCTTCCTTATCCTACCTAGTGGATAGTCATGATAAGGAGGGGGGAATATATAGGGTCTCCCTTATACTATATTTTACATTAGTTTACATTTTGCAAACATGCTAAATCCTCATAAGGTAACGCACATAAGTTGCTAAATCCTAAAGAGACACGCATTTTTATTTTTTGCTAAATCCTCATAAGGTAACGCACATAAGTTGCTAAATCCTGAAGAGATACACATTTTAAATTTTAAAATATGATAAATCCTTGTAAGGTAACACACATAATTTGCTAAATCCTGAAAAGACATGCTTTTTATACTTTCCATAGTGATACAAGAATGTGGATCTATGGATATTTTCAAAGCTGTCAGAAGATGCATTACAATTACAAAGCATAATTTATGGGTGAAACTATTGGGCTCTCCCTCCTTGGTGATTCATGGTAACATGGGAATCTTACTAGGTGAGGTAATCACTGTCTCTTTTCTCTCTTTTTTCTTTCATGCTAGTAAGATTAGATCATGAAGCTATGTTATCTATAGTGTTGCTCTTGTCTTACTTATGTAATCATGTATGTTTTCTATGATTAATTTCTCTTTACTTACATATATTTATGCATGTATGTTGAGTTATAATCATTGTTCTAGGGGCTCATGTCCTTGACTTAGTGATGTTCTACCTTGTTGTGATCCACCAGAGTCTTTCTTCTAACTTTACTACGAGTATGTTTGATTTTCGTACTCTCGCTAAAGTGGGGGCCTAATGTATCATCTTAAAATGGAAGAACTTCCATGTTAAGAAATTTTATCCCTCCTTAGGGAATTTTTTTTACCACCATCACATTTTCCCCTCATTTCTACATCCCCTCCTACTTATCTACCTATTTAGGACCCTGATTGGGCCTCTTCGGGCACTTTCCATCCCATTTGGCATGTTTTCCAGGGGTCCTGACCCCCTGGGTCAAGGTCGACCTTGACTTGAACTAGGTCAAGGACAACCTAAACCTTGACCTAGGTCAAAGATGACCTCAACCTTGACCTAGGTCCCCCTTTCAAATCTGGAAGCCAGTTGGCTACCGGAGGTCATCAAAAATCCATTTCCCGCTTCCAGGTCGGCTGTTTTGGGTTTTGAAGTGACAAATATTAAATTATATTTAATATAGGTCCTCTTCTAGGGGCATGAGTCTAATTATAATTTAATTCTCCTATGTCCACCTCTCTAGAATATTGTGCCCTAGTTTCATATAAAAGGAAGCTTTCTCCTCTCATTTTCTCTAAGTCAAGTTAAGCACTAATTCTCTCCAAGTGAAATCAAGCAAGAGGTCATCAAGAAAAAAGTTCAAGCATCCATTGTTCTACATGTTCTCAAGATTTCAAAGTGTTAAAGTCTTCTTCTCAATCATTCAATTTCTCCATTGAAGATCAAGGATTCAAGCTTTCAAGACATTGAAGGGATTTGGTTCAAGCATTCAGGATTCATCATTCAAAGCCCTATCTATCCATCATGATGGAGTGATCTTCCTTCAAGATCCTTTTTGCATCCTTAAGAATCATTTATTCTCCCTTCAAGGTGGATTCCAAGCATACAATCATGGATTTTTATGGTTTCTAATTGAGTCCAAGCTTTCATATTTACATACTTTCTTACATTCAAAATACAATTGCATATCTATTGAATATCATAGCTTCATTATTAGATTTATTTCTACTACTTGCAAGCATTCTTTATTTCAATTATTGATTTCAAGGTTAATTCCTAAATATTGGTTTGACTAAGGAAAACCCTCCCCCAACAAACAAACCATTTTTCTTGTAGGTACAGGTTCAGAACAACAGATCGAGACAGAGATTCGGATACCCTTTTCGGCAAACTTCTGGGATCTGAAAACAGAATTTTAGTCTGAGACTTTTTAGGTCGATTGTGACCTAGGGCACAATCAAAAATTCTAGCAAATGGTGATATTGACTCGAGGGTACAAATCAAAATTGTCTTAGAACGGAAAAATATTTCTGGTTTTTGTTCGTCTCTGTGTTTCCATTCCAGATCCGGTCTTCGATTTTCTAGAAACTCAACATAGGCTTCAAAAAATAGCATTCTTTGATCTGCAATATTTAAAGGTTAGTGCATTTCTCCTATTCAATTCAATTAAGGTTATCAATATTTCTACATCTATTTCACATTCAAATTAACCAATCAAAAATGGGTACTTAAGATCTTCATTCCTCATTCTTATTTCCAAATGATTGATTCATTTATGTATTGATCCTTCCTCTTGGGTTAATCAACTTGGATCTTTCATTTACATATCTAAGGATAGAAGGAAAGCATCTTATTTACCCCCATAAAATATTCAAATGTAATGTATTCTATGTTAAATGATGCACATCCATAAGATCTTACATTTTCTACCTTATAGTTGTTTATCAAATATACTTGACAAATGCTTAGTAGAGGCAAGTTGATTTCTCATATCAACTATTTCAGACTCTAGAGTAGAACAATCATGTTCTTATTAGGATTAAGCAATACTAAGAGGGGGGTGAATCATTATTACATCACTTCATTATAAAACTTAACAAATTTAAACTTAATTAAGAAATTACTAAATTAAGAAGAACAAAGACATAAAGTAGACAACTCATAACACCATGATTTATTACCGAGGAAACCTTGGCCAAGGGAAAACCTTGGTGGGGAGGATACCCAAAAATGATGCACTAAAATTATAGTGTCCCTTTTAGGAGAGCTATCCCTGTTAGGATATAAATATTACATTTAGTACATATCCATGTCAAAGGATAGAAACCATGTTAGGGGTATACAATGAGCTCACTACTTTTACAATGCAAAACTATCAATTACAATAATTTATCAAAACATGAACTATACAAGTAGCTTCATGCTCAAGTAGTCCCAGTTATAGCTTTCAATATCCTTTGTCTGATTTTGACATCACAATGCATCTATCTATTCCACAGACCTCTTCGCATCTCAAAAATCTACTCATATATACTCAATCTAAAAGACTCTTCCTGTCGACTCACAAGTACATCACAAAATGTGTCCAAGACTTAATCAAATATCAAATACATAGTCTATGAACATACATAAAAAAATATTAGGGTAGGACCCAAACCAAATCCAAAGTAGCACTTATGGATTCCACATTATACTCCCTTAACCATCGCGACCACTCATATGCCATGTTTCACTGTTGCACTATCATCGCATAACTTCAACAAGTTGTAACTCAGTCTGGTCAACTCCAAAATGAAAGTGACCTTAATTGAAGGTCTACTACATCTCATAGTACACTCCTCTAAGCTTTCATGACTTAGTTCATTACATACTGTGCTTGCCAGGAAAAATTGTACAATTGTACTCTATCAACTACTTCCTAGACTTAGTCATTTTCCCAAACAGAATCTCCAAAACTAAAATGTACACCAAGCAACCATGCCAATAAGTAGTATTTCCATAAATGAAAACATCTAAGCTATGATCATCAGGCCACTTGCCAACAATCTCCCCCTTTGGCATTGATGGAAACACTTAGTGAAAAAGGACTAAGTGTCAAATGCCAAACTACTGACATCACTTATTACTCCCCCATTACTATTGTCTAAATTTTTCACACTACACTTATTACTCCCCCTTTGACATCAATGGAAAAGGTATACTAAAAAAAACATATACACATCAAAATTGTAGAGTTTCTCACCAAAAAATCATACCATGTGAAGGATATCTTGAAAAGATGTTTCCAAGATATTTGAATATTCTTTCCATGTCTTCTCCAAGGTCTGACCTACATGAATAAGACCATTCAAAGAAATGGATGATATCTCTGTATCCTTCAGTATTGTAGGTAGAGATTCATCAAGGGACTTCTTTTCTTTTTCTATGTCCTCAAGATGTTTCTCTAGAATTAATAGTTTAGGAGTAAGCATACTCCTCAACATAGAAAATGCCCCCATCACTCTTGACTTCTCAGTTTCAAGCACATTGATTTTTTCCACTTACCTGGACACTTCCTTATCCATCTCATAAATATATTGTGAAGAGGACTCATAATTCTTTGCCAAATTATCCAATATCTTCTCATCATTATGGATTATGTCCAAAATATTTGGTACATACCTTGAAGGGTTTATGCAGTAGCTATACATCTTCTTTCCTTTCTCGATGCAAGACCTAATACCAGAGATAGTGGTATCTAATATAATGATATCTCATTTTAGTGACTGAGATATCTCCTCCAAATTATTTTCCATATATTATCTCTTAAATTTCATAATTGTGGCCTTATCCAAAGAATTAAAGTGAACATAAAAGTCATCAAGGACTTTTTTCATATTGTCTGTTATATCATTACCGTAAAATGTGAAAGGTAGAGGTAGAACGTTGTTTATTCTTTCTTTAGACCTGTCCAATACCTTTGTCTTTTTCTATGTCCTCTATTATGATCTCCCATTAGTCTTAGAAAATGCTATGTATGACAACTTCATAATTTCATCCTCATCCATGCCATCAACATCACTGTTCATAGGTTTAACATTACTTGCCAACAATAGATTTGAGGAAACAGGAATGGATACATTAGTTTCTTACTTAGCTTCTACCTCAGTCTCATTTTCCTTCTATTGGAATTAATGGGAATTTTGTACTGATAGGCGAGGGTTGAATTAGTACCTCTAAAATTTTTGTGCCTTTTAACCTTTATCCTTTAGGTAAATATTTTTGTACCCAACCATCTATTCTATACCATCTTAACGTAAGATATATCAATTCTTTAACTTAATCAAACATGTGAACATTCATAGAAACATTCATGGAATTAATTAAAACATAACACAAGATATGATAATGTAGAAAACTCCTGTTAGGAAGTAAAAACCACAATGGGGATGGCACCCACAAATTCTTCACTATCTGCAGATTGGAAGGGGCCGGTTAAGGCTTACAATTTGATCAGTTTTGATGATCTACCCTATTAAGAGTATCTATGGAGATCTATTAAGGTCTACTCTATTAAGAGCTTTAGAAAAACTATTTAGTGTGCACTCTGTTAGGAGATTTACAGTTGGATGGTTAAATCCACCTTCCTTGAAAGGATTTTTACACTTTGCTTCACTTATTAGAATGTAAGCAAATTACAATTTGACCTGGTGTATGCAATCTCCTATTGTTGATTACAGATCCATTATAGATTATATGTATAATTATATCTCTTAATGTGATTGAATAATACCTATGTTGCTCGGTAGCCTCTGTTCTTGGTTCTTGATAACCAAATTCACCTTTTGTTGTTCTAGTTCTTGAAACTTTCAATCTGATTCATAGATGTGCTCGTGGGCTACATTCATCCTCTCATTCATGATTGTATATGATTACAACATCTATTTATAAGATAAATTGACCTAATCAAGTTTCATGTAAAATAATATTAACTCTAAGATCATATGTTTACAACTTGAGGGTGATCTCACAAAACTGTGTCCCACTTTTTGGCCAACTTTGACACTTAAATGAACATTGTGAAAAAAAAACTTTGCGTTCAGACATCTATTGTCGTAAAACCACAAAGAATTTGAAGAAGATGTAAACTAGTGAATTTTAGCATTTTTTTTCCTAGTTTATAAATATATTTTTTTAAAAAAAATTGGAATTTATTTGTATCCATTTTTCCTTCTCCTTCAAAAAAATTTTTTGTTAAAAATCAGGATTTTTCAGGAGTGACACTCACTTTGATCAACATAAATTTTTTTATAAAACTGATAAGAATGTAATTATTTTGAATTTAGGTTTGTAACACAAATATCTAGGGAATCCATTTGGTTTC
>MU225430.1:10594480-10611672 GCA_018584345.1 Thuja plicata
CTAGCCATTTTGAATTTACTCCTTCAAATGGGACCTCTCAAGGCTTAAATCATCATATTTTCTTAAAAATGTGCAATTTCAGCAAAAATTAGGATGTTCAAAAAAGTGGGACACACTATTGTGGGACTACCCTTGACCTTGATCTATCAGTCTATGTGTTTTAAATCAGTTAGACTGATTAAAACACTTACAATAATGTTTCTTGTCCCTAAAGAAATGGTGTTAAAAAAAAATCAAGACTCTATAAATAGAGTAAGATTGTTTTATCTAATGTGGAAGTCAGATCCACTATTTATGGGTTGTAATTGAATTTCAGTTTCTGTCAGTTGGATATGATCTTAAGTTAGTTAGACTGTCTCTCAGTGTTCCTTGCTTGAACTATCTCTCAGTTTGTACTTTGATTGTTCTCTCAGTTTGCACTTTGTCCTGCTTGTTGGGTTCCACTTTTGAGTTCCTCCTTATCCTTTCCACTTTGCATTTTTGGTTTACACACAAAACTGTGTTATCGGTTTTTTTTGTACTTAGCATTTTTTAGTGATCTCTATTATCTGAATATTTAGTTTGCTCGTTGTCCTGTCTTTCGGTGTAGGCTTACCAAAAGTGTTGTTTGCATACTAATGGAAAAATAATGTCATCAATCTCCCCTTTGAAATTAGTATCAAAAACTGATATGTGAAAAATACTAACAAAATATTTAGTATGTACAACATATATATTCCTTAGTCATTCATGACTCCCCCTATGCATATGTTGGTATAGTATAGGTGTATGTACATGATACTCTTCTTCTTACTATACATATCATATCATATCATTATTTCCTCTTTGTACATATCATTATTTTCCCCCTTTTTTGATATTAAGGGAAAAGGTGTATACCTTATAGCTTATCAAAAATGTGAGAGTGTGAGGATTTCATGTCCTCCATCATCTTCTCCCATTGTTCCTTTAGGTTCTCTAGATCCATGTGCTCGAGTTTGGTCCTTGAATGTATATCGTATATGTTGTTTGCTACAGACATCTCGGGGGTAGCTATCAGTTGTCTTACTGAATTGATATGATATAGAATCAGTATTAGATTTGGTAGAAGTTGACCTTGGAGCTCGATGACCTCTTCCCTGAATTGTATTTCTCCTTCCCACAGTTCTTGCCTTAACCTTTTTACCTCTACAATTCTCTCATAATGCAACTTTAGTGCATTGTCATCAGTGGTTAAGCCTTTAGCACTAGTAGCTAGATCAGAATCTAACTTTGCTATCTTATCACTATGATCCTTAATGAATTTTTCAATTGTGCTCAATTGTTGAATCAAGGAAATAGCTTCAGCAATTATTGGATCTAATTCACTTACTAATTATGAAAGCTTTACCTTGTTTACTACCACTTCTTGGCTGATCTTTTCAACAAGTTTGTACTAATATTTTTTCTTTTCTCTCTCTTCAATTTCCTTTTCTGAATCAATGTTCTACTTTGTAATGGCCTCTGTGAAAGTTTCTAGTTGATCAAGGATAGGTTTGTTTTGATCAACATCAACATCGGGTACAATCTGGTGCAAGATGTCCCTAGTTATTTCTAGTACCATGGAGTCTCAATGTTGCTTTCACAGTTTCTCCTCTAGTGCCTTCCTTTGGCATATTTCACCATATTCCTTAAGTGCTTCATAGTCCAGTGTTGTTGGGTCACATTTGGGTATCTCAATGATCTCATCTAAAGTGACTTCCAACTTAGTCTTTTTGGATTTCTTCTTCTTCTTATGAGTTTCACTTTAATGTAGGACCATATCCATCTTCTCAGCTTTGTCTATTGTGCTGGATGAAGTGATTTGTGGTGTTTCCTCTTTTTGTTGTTGTGCTTCAATGTCAGCTTGTCAGTTTTGGGTGGACATCTCCACATCAACCTTGATGATATATTTTGCATCTTTATTGATTTCCTTAGGAGTTCTATCTTTCGATTTATCTCCTTCATCAGTATCCTTATGTACTTCATCTTCCTTTGTCTGTTCATTCTTTTTTGTAGTGTCTCCATCTATTTGCTTTAAATCTCCTTCTTTAACCTTGTTAGTTTTAGTTACAATGTGAGTGTCTCCGATGATATTTTGTTCATCAGTGTTGTATTTCTATCCTTCATCCCCTGCATCCTCAGGAATGCTTGAATCTTTGCCAAGTGATTTATCTTTTTCTTGAATTATATTGATGTCTTGTATCAATATTGGCATGTTGCTTGATATGTTCACCTATGAAGTGTCAAATGTTGTGTCTTGTTCATCAGTCTTTTCCTTGGTAACATTGACATCTTCATCTTTTTGTACTTCTTCTGTTGGATCATTGGTTATGTTGATGATTGTTTTATCCACAATGTTTTCCTTGGTGGTATTTGGTCATATCTCATCTACAACTTCCATATCCTTGTTTCATGTGGTGTCGAATTCTACCTTGTCCAACTCAACATGGGTGATGATGATTGCTTTTTTGCTCTTTGTATCTTCATCATTCTTTGTTTCTTGATTCTCGGTTAGAGCTCTTTGTGGCTCAGGACTTGTATCTATTTTAGGAATATTAAGTGTTTTCCTCCATTTGGCTTCACTTTTTTGGTCTAACTCTAGTAGACGTCCTTCTAGCACTTGCTAGGCTCCCATCTTTGGTGAGAAATTTTTGGAATGAGCCTTCATCATTGCTTTGATTTCCTCCAATTTGGATTCGGGAGGCATGACATATATTAGGGCTCTTTCCCTGATTTCTTTCTCAGAGTGCAAGGGAAAATTCCATCTTTCTGATAGTCTATCTTGAAGTTCTTTGGGAATTTTGTCTTCCAGTTGCATTGGGAGGTAATGGTATTTACACATCATGTTAATGATTGTCTCCTCAATCTTATTTTGATCCATGGGGTCTAATGTTAACTATTTCTTGACCTTCCTACTATTTTCATTACCTTATTTGAACGTGTGTTCACATACCTCATCAACTTTTTCAGGTACCTTACTCTTTTCTTCCTGAACACCTTCATCCTATTCTATTTCCTCAATGTCTTCCCTTGTTTGAATGAACCTTCTTCTCTTTGATGACCCTCTTTTCTATGTAGGTAGTTTCCTATTGTAGGTTCTTACTTGTCATTTCTTCAAGGGTGAAAGACTTGAGTCCTTAGTTGTTTGGCTTCTTGTCCTTGAAGTAGCTATGGTTCTTGGCTTGTTTGCTAGTGTTTTCAATGGAGTATCTGACTTTGTAGACCTAGAGTCACTTACCTTCTCAGCCTCACCGATGGGTTACTATCCTTAAATTTCTTCCTTTTGTTCATTTTCCTCCTCAGTAAGCGATAGCCTTTTCTTCAAATTCTTAAAAATTTTATCTTTCTTCCTGTCAATTTTATTTACAACCAAGCTGGTTTTGATTCTTGATTTGGCCTCCTCATAAGTTCCGAACTTTGGTTGTTTCTTGTCTAATGGTTCATTTATCAATGCATTGATTGCATTGGATTCTTGATCAATATTTACCTCATATTCTAAAGGTTGTAACCATGTTGTCCTTGGTATAGCAGGTTTGATGTATGTGTGGTTGGTGTCAACCATGAAACATATATCACTCTTGAATTTCTCAATAAGTTTCTCAGGGATCCTTACTATTTTCTACATTCGTTCCTTAATCTAGTAAAGTGATCATCCATAATTGTTTCAAACTTTTTTCCCAGTGATGTTATGTATTCACTGATCTGTATGGTGACTGGTCATGTGGTATCCCATTTTACATCTCCTACTCATGGAAATAATTCTTGGAAGTAAAAGAAAATGCACATGATAAGTGAGCCAAACTTGCGTGTGTTTGTCTTTGCATTTCTGATTGTTCTCAAGTTTTCTTCCAACTGGTTAAGTAGAAGTTTGGAGAGATCCAACTGAGCTCCCTTCTTTACAATCTTGTAAGTTGTATCTACTACACTAGATGTTATTTTTTTCATACTGCTAGCTTGGAATAATTTGTAGCCTAGGACACGTGTTCCAAATTTCAATTCATCATCAGTAATAGTAGATACCTTTAGTCCTCTGCCATCACACTTGGCTCTTGTGTTCTTTTCAATCTCAGCCTTGGGTGGATTTTTCAATGTCTTAACCTTATCAGTTACTGGATAACCGGTGACTACATGAATAACATCTCGGGTTATCATCTTAGGCTCATCCAGCCATATCTTGTGATTGTGAATTTGGCTTAGTACTAACCGAATCCAATCAGTTTTGAATACCTTCGGGAACAATAGGGAATTGGTGAGCCCTTTCACCTGTATGTGCTTTTGTTCATCTTTTATGGTTCCATCCTCATTACATAGCTTCTTGAAATCTTGTTCCACCTCTAAGTCACTGATTTCTGCAATCTTGCAATGGATGTATTCTCGCACGTCTTTGATGAGAAAAACCCTAGCTGGTATTCGCGAGAATGCTCCAGCATTGTCAGGTTGTGATGCAACCTCAAGGAAAATCGTGTAGTGGGTTTCCTCACAGATAGAGTTCTTGATGAGTTTAGCCTCATCCTTCTTGATGTTATTCAATTTGATGGATCTTGAAGTTGTGGCCATTGTTTCTAATATTTTAGGGCTTTCTTGCAAATGTGTAAAATAGAGTTCTCGGTTATCTTAGGAACTTACTGTTTACTCTTGTAGTGGTCACTGATCTGAATGGGTTGAGTTGAAGTCACTCTGTGATGCTTTCTCTCTATGCTTAAATTTTGCCTTCATCTCTCTACTTTGCTCACTAGTGAATAATGAAACCCTTCTATCACCCTTTTATAGACATTTTCCCTAAAAGTGATTCATTAATGCTCAACCACTCATCAGTGTGTGAATACAGAGTCATTGTTTTGAAAATTAAATTTTCTCTTTCAGTAACAACATGATGCTTTGGGGCGGTCATCTTACTTCTTATTTTTACTGACGGGTTTCAGTGTTTTGCAAACACAACTTATTCAGCTTTCTTAATTACCGACGAGTCTCGGTTTACACTAGAAACTTTTCTTGTATATGTTAACCAACGATTCTCGGTGAGTGTAGGCAGTTTCAACTTTAAGCGTATACTGATGGATTTCGGTATGTATTGTCTGATGGAATAGTTATCATAGATTTTAAAAAGTAACACTATGATGCATCTTTACTTGTGCTAATTTGGCATTTCATCAACTTATTATGGAACTGATCTAAAATACTACTTAGTGTAATGCAGGTCCATAATTACTTATTCTTCTTAAGTGGGGATGGTGATGTCACCAGATCCATTGGATAAGGTGTCACCAATTGTATTTCTCGGTCTAGCTTCATCAGTGTTAGTAGCTTTCCTCCACATTTTTTTTCTTTCTCTTTTGATGTCTTCAATGGTGTTTCCATTTTCAAAGGTGTTTCTCTCTGTCATTGGGTCTCTTCATTATTTCTTGAGATGACCAAATTTATGACAGTGTAAGCATGCCATTCCAGGGTTAGTCCAGCCTTTATACTTTCATGTCCACTATATCATATAGTTTACAGCAATGTGACCAAATCTGCCACATGTTGTACAATTTGTCCAAGTATTGTAATCCCATACATACTGGTTACTGGCTCTTTTTGGTTGAAAGGTAGTTTCTTGACCTTTAGGATTCCATGCTTTCTTTTTCTTCTTCCAGCATTCAAGAGTTGTGTGCCCATCCATTTTGCAGTCAGGATAGTATTTGTCCATGTAGGTTTCCTTCTTTGGTTGATTCATCTCATACTTACATTCATATGCTTTATTTCCTTTCTTGTTACATTTATAACAAAATCCTATGAATGAAGATATGGATCTAGGAATACCTTTCATTTTGCTCCTGCAAACATTTGATGTGTGGCCTTGCTTTCCATAGTGATTGCATGTAAGCTTTCTTGGTCTTGGATTTATATGCACATTCTTTGGATTATCTTGATTTGGTGATTCTCCACTCTTGGTATAGCCTCAATCGATGTTGTTGTTGACTCTTCATTGTCCATCAAGAAAATCATCCATTCTTTTATTACTCTCTTCAGCTTTCTTGATAATTCCATTATGCTGCTGCTGAATTCTGAGTTCTTGCTTTAGCTTTTCATTCTCTTCCCTTAGCTCACTAATTTCTTCTATTCTTTCAATGAGTTCAACATTTATTCTGTTTGCCTCTTGACTCATAAGAATAATCTGATTTGTAATCTCATGATGATGTTTTGTCAATCTTTGTATTTCTGATTCTTTTTCTTCTAGTTTTTCAGTAATCTTCCTTCTAACATCAATACCTAGTGTTCTTTCTTGCTCATCTTGTCTAGCATTGTTCATGAAATAAATCATTCATACCATTTGTGTTTCTTGACCAATTTGCAGATATTTCACTTGTCCAGCCAGATGTTGATTGATTTCATTTAGGCTTGTTATGCTATCTTCTGATGTGTCTGATGCTTTGCTTGAAGTTGATCCTGATGACTCAAAGAAATCTGGTATCTCTTCCTCATGGTAATCTATTTCATTACAGTGAGATGCCATAATATTTATTTCATCTAACAATTGTCTCATCTTGATTCTAGCTTCTTTATACTGCTCATAGAAGATCTGAATTTTTAGCTTCTGATTCTCAATACTCTTGTCAAGTTTGCACTTCTCCATTATATGATCTTTTCTCTTAAGCCTTTAATCTTTCCAAATAAGAGATCTAGCTCTGATACCAATTGTTGGAATTAATGGGAAGTATGTACTAAGAGGGGAGGGGTGAATCAATACCTCTAAACCTTTTGTATCTTTTAACCTTTATCCTTTAGGTAATCAATTTCTTATCCAACCATCTGTTCTATACCATCTTAAAGTAAGATATATCAATTCTTTAACTTAATCAAACATGTGAAAATTAATAGAAACATTCATGAAAGTAATTGACACATAACACAATATATGGTTACATAGAAAACTCCAGTTAGGAAGTAAAAACTACGGTGGGGATAGCACCCACAAATTATTCACTATCTGCAGATTGGAAGGGGTTGGTTAAGGCTTACAATTTGATCACTTCTGATTATCTACCCTATTAAGAGTATTTGTGGAGACTTATTAAAGTCTACTCTGTTAAGAGATTTAGCAACACTATTTAGTGTGCACTTGGTTAAGAGATTTACAATTGGATGGTTAAATCCACCTTCCTTGAAAGGATTTTTACACTTTTCTTCACTTGTTAGAATGTAAGAAAATTAAAACTTGACCTAGTGTATGCAATCTCCTATTTCTGATTACATATCCATTATATATTACATGCATAAGTATATAACCTAATGTGATTGGATAATACCTATGTTTCTCGGTAGCCTCTGTTCTTGGTTCTTGATAACCAAATTCACCTTTTGTTGTTCTAGTTCTTGAAACTTTCAATCTGATCCATAGATGTGCTCGTGGGCTACATTCATCCTCTCATCCATGATTTTGAATGATTACAACATCTATTGATAAGATAAATTGACCTAATCAAGTTTCACATAAAACAATATTAACTCTAAGATCATAGGTTTGCAACTTGACTTTGATCTATCAGTCTATGTGTTTTAAATTAGTTAGACTAATTAAAACACTTACAATAATGTTTCTTTTCCCTAAAGAAATGGTTTTAAAAACAAATCAAGACTATAAATAGAGTAATATTGTTTTATCTGACATGGAAGTCAGATCCACTATTTGCAGGATGTAACTGACTTTCAATTTCTGTCGGTCGGTTATGCTCTGAAGTTAGTTAGACTGTTTCTTGGTGTTCCTTGCTTGAACTATATCTTGGTTTGCACTTTGACTATTCTCTCAATTTGCACTTTGTCCTGCTCATTAGGTTCCCCTGTCGGGTTCCTCCTTATCCTTTCCACTTTGCATTTTCGATTTACACAGAAAACTATATCGTTAGTTTTCTGTGTAATTAGTAGTTTTTGATGATTTCTATTATCTGAATATTCGATTTTCTCTTTGTCCTATCTTTCAGTGTAGGCTTACCAAAAAAAAAATTTGCATACTAATGGAAAAATAATATCATCACCTTCTTTACCTCAACCAAACTCTCTTGAATTTATTCCTTGGTTCAACTGCCTCAAAGCATACACAATCAATTTAAACCATGAAATAGATTATATCCTTGTATTTCTAAACTATTGCCTTAGGGATTCTTACTTTTTCCTTCACTTGTCTTTAAATAATTTTAAACATTGTGAATAGTTCACCATCCACCCATGTACTACTATATCTTCTATAGTCGTTACTTATTTGAATACCAGTTGGTTCACTATCTTTCCATGACTTAGGGTGCCTTCTAGGAAACTTATGAACTTTATGAATATAGATGTGTATCAGTAGTGATCCAAACCTGAATTGTTTTGATTTATCTCTCTTTATCTTCTTAACATTCTCCAAGAATTTATGTCTTAGTACTTTGAATAGATTATATTTCACATTTTCCTTCTCCATCTTATAAGCCATCATAATAACTCCCACAATAACTAAATTAGGTCGACTATTGTAGTGAAGTTTGCATCCCAAAACCATAGAAACTAATCTCACATCTTGCTGAAATATTTTGGCAATAGTCATTGCCCTCTTTTCCCACTTAGAATGTGTTAGGTTTTCAACTTATTTCTTCGTGTTCTTCTCCGTAATAGGGATAATACTAGTTTTATCCAATCCAGTCACATCATGAATCAACTCGCTAGAAATCTTAATAGTTTTCTCACCTATCCATAGAAAATGGTCATGGACTCTGCTAAGAAAAATCTTAATCCATTCTTCCTCATCAAACTTGTAGAGTTTCACCATTCACATGATGCTCGTATTCTTTAAATGAGCAAACTCATCTTTCAAAAATCCATCATCCTTAATCATGTATTTCATCTCCTTGTATATTTCAAAGTCTCCAGATGACTCATACTTGCAATACATCTATGCCCTAATATCCTTCACATGAAGCACACCATAGGGTGTTTGTGAAAAAGAGCCTTCAAGGTCATCTTCTGTGAACTTGTAGGGGCGTTTCTCAAAATTGTACCATAATTTCTCACTAAAATCAAATATCAGTGGAGCATCCATAATAGACAAAGTTTTCAGAATATCAAAATACATTTTACTCAATGAATTAGGGTATGCACACTTAGAAATATCTGAAATGTTCTACCCTCTCTTCTTACCCCTATGATCTCCTTTAGTTCTGCTCAAATTGTGATTAGATATGTCTAAGGAAGTGAACTTATCCTTCACCATGCCCAAATTGACACATTTCCCAATGAAATTATAAGTCTGCAATGATCCAGTAATCCATCTTTCTGGCGATCATCCAATATAGTGTGTATAACCAAGTGATCTCATATATAGACCCCAAACCAGTCATATTTACCGTCAATAAGCTCACAATAGCTTATTCTGCACAAACAAGGGTTGGATAGATTTATGTTATTTCTCCAAAGCTCCCCCTAAGGCCATGCTTGGTCATTTAGGCTAAAGTAGAAACATCAGGTGATGATTCAGTAACATCTATTGATTCTCCCTGATCCTTAGTCTCACTTTGTTCCTTCACTTTCCATACTTTACCATTGTCCTTGTCTCCTTCCTTCTTAAAATAATTGGCAAAATCATCCATGTATTTTGCCATACTTTTTTCAACATCACCAACATTTTTCTTCATAACAATAGGTGGTGGTATTTTGTTTCTTGTAAATCCATTATACCAGCAAAAATTCACTATATGTCCTTGATTGTTACATTTGTAACATGTAGGAGATGATCTGTTCCCATTAACCTGTAACCTGCAATTCCTTGCAATGTGCCCAAATTTGTTGCACTTGTAACATGTAATCTTAGTTGTTGTTTCTTCTCTGATGTATGTTAGAATAACTGAGAGGGGGGGCTGAATCAGTGGCCTCAAAAATATTCCAATAAATCAACCCAAAAACTTAGTACCACAATTATAAGCCTCTAGTTATCTTCAGCCCTACAAGTTGAATGCCTTGAAATAATCTTATCAAATAACTACTGCTCGGAATTCACTATTAATCCTTTTACTTAAGATTTACTGAATAGAAGTGTTAGTCTATATTGAAATATAGTAAATGACTTAGTGATTACCGATAATCCTATTTTAGTAATGTGTAAAGAAAAACATGAAAGCAATGACTCATAAACATATTTGACACATGGGTTTTTAATGTGGAAATCTTGTTAAGGGAAAAACTACTTGGGACCGGTAGCCCAAAATTTTCACTCTTCTGAAGTGAGCTTGGTGCAAAGCCAACCCTGTTAAAGGTTACAAACACACTGTTAGGTGTGACCTTGTTAGAGGATTTAAATAGAATAGTTTGTCACTTGATTCTGGCATCTCTATGCTATCTTCATGACCAAACCATGTGTAGTTTGTCACTTGATATCTCACATCTCTATGTTATCTTCATGACCAAACATTTTGATACTCCTTGGGATGTATCTCAATATGTAAAGGATTGTTAAGTCCTTCTCAGTTAAGAGACTTTATGATCCAATGATTAAATTGAAACATTAAATGATTTGTTCATACATACAACTAAACTTTGCAGATTTTCAAATATTTTGTAACCTCATAATACATTTCTGATCAATGTATCCTTTCAATACTTTTGCTCCACTTCTTTATGCTTGGTGATGTTGTGATTCTCTATTGCTCGGTGTCCACAGAAATATTTCTTTTTTCTTTAGCTTGATTGATCAGGACTGTATGAAGTTGTTCTTCACCAGTATACCTTCAACATCCTCTTCTCTATTCACCCCTAATTCACAATGAATTAGCTTATCTCTTTATAGACATGATTTCACCATTTCTAATTCCTTGACTTTCTTGTTCTTGGTGTGATCCGCAATTCTCTCCTTTCTTTCTTTAAAGCTTTACTTGAGTTTTATCCCTTAGATTTCTCCTTGAAAATTGGAATAAAATAGATTTAAATCTCTTTCTTATCTTTTTCTTTAACTTGTCGATGAAAACAATATTAACAGCTAGTTAACTCCTTTAGCTCTTGCCAGCTAAGTGTTTTTTCATTTCTAAACTTCAGTTCTTTTCATTGTTTAACTCTTTGTTAGCTCGGTCAACACTTCAGTTCTCCTTGGGCATCTCCATCGTGGTTGTCTATCCATCGGGGTTGTCTGTTTGTCGTGGTTGTCTGTCTGTCGGGGTTGTCTGTCTGTCGGGTAACACTTTCATTCTGCTTGTAAGTAAGGCCTTTGATTCTTCTTTTCGATAAAGCTTGTGATTCTACTTTTTGGTAAGGCTTGTGATTATGCTTGTTGGTAATTCTTTGCTTTTGTTTCTTTCTCAGGTATCACTGTGACTTTTCTCTCAGGTTTCCCTATCCTTCAGGGTGCATTTACCATCGGTGTTTGTTGTCACTTAGTGCATATTGAACTTTTATGCATTACTGAAAGCATAACCTTTATCTCTCTAGTTCTTTGAAGTCTTTGAAATTATGTATATAACCAATTAGATTATATCAAGTTGACATCAATAACAATACAATACATTAACTTATTTAATGTCCTGCATTAACATTCTTTAGCTTGATGATCATCAACATAACATCTTCAAACATACAATCAGTTATAGTTCATCAATCTCTCCCTTTGGCATTGATGGAAACACACTACATTATCACACTTTATTATTACTAATACAATATAAAATATGTCAGTTGTAGTTCATCAATCTACCAATCTTATTATTCTATAACTAATAAAAATGTCTGGCTCTCAGTAAGCTCATATAGCTTATATTTGTTCCTTGTAGAGTACTTTCTTCAATCTTCTTTCCCTTCACTGGATAGATGTAGAAGCTTTTGATTTTTTTCTCTCCCTTTGATTTAGAATCTCTTCTTTGATGTTTTCTCTCCCTTTGACTATTCCTCTCCTTGATAATCTATTTTTCCTTTGATAGAAATAATAAATCATCTCTCCCTTATGATAGTTATGATGGATATTTCATATGTAATCTCTCCCTTTAGATATTCTCTCCCTTATAGGTTACAACTCTCTCAAGTCATCTTAGGACACTCTTTCCCATCTGGATATTATCTCCCTTTGGATGACTCTGATGGATATAATCTCTCCCTTTGACAACAATTCCAAACAATCCTTCCATCCTTTTTATAATATATTCCTTGAATTTCCCTATCCATTAGTAATAGAATGACTCTGTTGTTTGGTGCAAATGTGTACCTTTCTATGTACTGATTTATCTTTTTAGTCCATTTGTTTGCTTGCATAAACATGAATGATATTTTGATTATGTGTAGGCTGATGCAGCCTCCTAGTTAGCTTACTGACCAATAGATAGGGGTTGGACCCCTAGTCTCTTTCTCAGGTACTCAAATATATCTTTAGGAAATGGATTTGTGAATATGTCAGCTAATTTTTCCTTTGATTGAACATATTCTAGTATCACCTCTTTCTCTTGCACTTGTTCTCTTAAGTAATGATACTTGCTTGCAATATACTTAGTCTTAGCATGCATGACAGGATTCTTAAAAAAATTTATTGTGCTAGTATTATCACAATAGATAATCATTGGTTCAAGAATTTTCATATTCATACCTTCCAGTAAATTTTTGATCCATGCAATGTTAGAGCAGTTTGCAGCAGTAGCCACAAATTCTACTTCTGCAATTGATTGTGAGATACATCCTTGCTTCTTACTGATCCATGTGACAAGTCTGTCACCCATGAATAATGCTCCTCCAATTGTGCTCTTTCTGTCATCTAAGTTTCTAGCATAATCAGCATATGTATAGACTTGAAGCTCAAATTTGCCTTCTCTTTTATACCATAAGACATAGTCTTCGGTGTTCTTTAGATATCTCAAAATTCTTTTGACAGCAGTCATGTGTGATTCTTTGGGATTAGCAGAGAATCTTGCAACTATTCCAACTGCATGTGCTATATCTGGTCTGATATGAACAACATACATTAGTTTTCCAATCATTGATCTATATAGGGTCTAATTTACCTCATTTTACTTGTCTTCCTTTATCATCTTACATCCAATAGCCATAGGTGTTCCAACTGGTTTGGAATCTTCCATCTTGAATATCTTCAAGACTTCCTTGATGTATTTGGATTGTATGATATATATGTCTGCATCTTGTTGAAGAATCTGTAGACCAAGAAAGAATTTGATCTCCCCAAACATTGACATCTCAAACTCTTTTCTCATTTCATCAGCAAAAGATGTACATAACATATCATTACCCCCAAATATGATATCGTTAACAAATATTTCAGCAATCAAAAGGTTATTGTCGGTATCTTCTTTTAAATACAAATTACTATTTTCACTTGTTCTTACAAATCCAATGCTTATGAGATATGAGTGAAGTCTTTCAAACCAAACTCAAGGTGCTTGTTTCAATCCATACAAGGCTTTGTGTAGTCTACAAACCATGTTTCTCTTGTTTGGATCAGTAAACCCTTCTGGTTGTTCAATGTATACCTCTTCTTCTAGTATTCCATTTAGGAATGCAGATTTGACATCCATTTGGTATACCTTGAATCCTTTGAATGTAGCATAAGAAAGTAGTATTCTGATCCCTTCTAGTCTAGCAATGGGTGCAAATGTTTCTTCATAATCAATACACTCTTCTTGTGCATATCCCTTGCATGCTAGTCTTGATTTGTTTCTTGTGACTTCTCCATTCTCATTCATCTTGTTTCTTAATATCCATTTGGTACCAATGACATTCTTGTCATCTAGTCTTGGTACTAGTGTCCATGTACTATTCTTCTCAATCTTTTCTATCTCTTCATTCATAGCACTGACCCATTCTTCATTCTCTAGTGCAGTATTAATAGATTTGGGCTGAAAATCACAAATTAAACTAGTGTTCAGTGACTTACTTCTTGTTCTCATTCTAGGCTTCTTGTCTCCTATGATCTGATTTTGTGGATGGTGTCTTTTGACAAACTTGGAAAGTATTGATTTAGTTCTTTTTTCATCATTCTGATCATCATATTGACCTTCATTCTGATCTCCATCACTCAGAACATCATTTTGAGGATTTTCCTAATTTTTGGTATTTGCAGCCTAATGCTCAGGTGCAATGTTATTTTGCTTGGCAGTGATGCATTGTTGCTTGGGTAGAGTGTCAGGTTCTTCAGTGTAAACAAACCTGTTGTAGTCTTCTAGTTCTTTTCTTCTTTCCTCTTCATTTTTCTCTGTATATTCATCTATTCTGATATTTCCACTTTATATTATCTTGTTAGAGGACTTGTTAAGACATTTATAAGCCTTTCTCTTGGTGGAATACCCTAGAAAGATACCTTCTTCACTTTTTGAGCCAGACTTTCCATTTCTATCATCTTTCAAAATATAGCATTGACTTCCAAAGATTCTGAAGTAACTTACATTGGGTGTGTATCCATACCATAGTTCATAGGGTGTATTTTTGGTATCTTTCTTCAATTGTACTTTGTTCAATGTGTAGACAAAAATACTGATAGCTTCCCCACAGAATGTTTGACTGGTACTTTTCTCTATCATCAGTGTTCTTGCACAATCAGCAATGGATATGTTTCTCCTTTCAGCAATCCCATTTTGTTGTGGTGTTCTTGGTGTAGAAACATGTCTTTTAATTCCATGCTCATTGAAAAATTTAGTGAACTCCTCAGAAACAAATTCTCCTCCTATATCTGATATTAATCATTTCAATTGCTTACCACTTCATTTTTCTACCATAGCTTTATACCATTTAAACATCTTGAATGCTTCTGGTTTTTCTTTTAAGAACATAACTGTCATCATTCTAGAATAATCATCAATAAAGAGAATGAAATATTTATCACCATAGTAGCTCTTTTTTCTCATGGGTCCACATAGATTAGTATGGACTAATTCTAGAATAGAATTAGATGTATGGGCTTTGCTCTTGAAACTAAACTTTGTCATTTTACTTTTTTGACAATTCTTGCACATGATATGCTCGGCCCTTGACATGCTTAGTATAAGCCTCTTACTTTCCTTTTATTTCTTATCTTAATCATGTTGTCAAAATTCACATGGCATAATCTATTATGCCATAACCATATGTCTTCATTTCTGGCCATTAAACAAGTGGTTTTTATATCATCAAGATAGAATAGGTTACCTTTTGTCTGTTCACCAATTCCAATCAACCTTCCTGATTCATTGAAGATCTTTGCCTTCTTATTCTCAAATGCTACTCGGTGACCTGTGTTATTCAGTTGTGAAAAACTCAATAGATTATAGTTAAGTCCTTTTACCCAGTATACATTTTCACATTTGATCAAGTTATTCAACATTATGGTTCCTTTACCTTCAACTAGACAAGGTGTATCATTACCCATCTTATTGATCCACCATTATAATACTCAAAAGTTTCAAACTTTTTTTTATCACCGATCATGTAGTGAGTGTAGCCACTATCAATAATCCAGACATCACTCTAACTAACCTTAGATATGAGTGTAGTCTCTTCATACCTTTCTTCTTCATCTGAATCATCCTTCATGGCCACAAATACCATCTCAATGTCTTCATCAAATTCGGTGTCAGTATCTCCAGCTCTGTTCTCATCCAGGTAACAAGCTTTCTTCCCTTTGTTCTTGTAGTCTTGGGTATCTCTTATGTTAGATTTCCAGTTGCTTCGGTAATCTCTATTTCCACTTCTATCAAACTTCTTTTCATATGATCTATCATTACTTATGTCATCTTTTCTTTTATTAGAACATCTAGCAGCAAAGTGTCCAATCTCTTTACAATTAAAACATACATGTGGTAATTTACCTTTGTATCTACCTTTGCCTCTTTGCAATCTTCTATCCATTAGTGCTTCAATCTCATTGAGATCATGGTCATCACTATCACTTTTACTATCATTTCTCATAGTGTGTTTATGACTTGACTTACTTATTTTAAAAGAAGATTTGAATGCAGACTCAATAGATGGTAAGACATTGTTATCAAAGTTACTCATCTCAAATGAAATCAATCTACCAATCAAACTATGTAGAGTGACATTATTGTTTTCTACTACTCTCATTTCCTTTATAGCAGATACTCTAATAGCATATACAGACAGTAAAGTTCTTAGGATTTTACTTACCATTGTCTCTTCTTCAAGTACACCTCCAACTCCTCGGATAGCATTGACTATTACTTTTATTCTATAGTTGTACTAAGTGATATTTTCTCCTACTTTCATTCTTAGGTCATAAAATTTACCTTTGAGGCTCTCTTCCTTAGCTCTCAGTGTAATCACCTAAAAATGGTCACCTAAACCCTAGACTCCCAATCTCAGCATTTAATCAAGAAACCCTAACCTTGATTAAACCTAAGTCATAAATCAAACAGGCAATTATTGAATTTGAACTGATCTGACCTAAACCCTAGGTCCTAATCAATCATCGTACTTAATTAATTAATTAATTCCTAAAATCACATTACATTGGCAAATAAACATTATGTTAATTATTTAATTGATATTCTGATATATTAATTAAATAAAAATTACAAAATTGTCAATTAAATCAAAAAGGAATTAAATTAATTATAAAATCATAAATGTGCATTCAAAATGAATTAATTTATTAAAAATGCATATGACATCATCAAATCTAGTTAACTGGTTTATCAAAATGGAAACAATCCAGTTCCACTCAGTTAACTGATTCTCTACTGTTTATCATTTTAGAAACATTTCAATTAATTGTGAACTGATTTTAGAAGTTTCTAAAATAATTGATTAGTCAGTTCAGTCAACTGACTCTCTTGACCAATCACATCGCTTGCACATGGATTGTGCTTCTTCAATCGAATTTGAGCCACTCTTTTATTTCAATCTCGACCGTCGATTCGAGAGAGATTTCTATAAAAGAGAAACTCTTTTCCTTCACAAAGGATCCTAATTTTTGCTTAAAGTTATTATGCTGCATTTTCATCTTAATTATTTGGCATTCTTAGCATAGCTTTTATTGTTGTTTTAATTTTAATCATGCAAATCTAATCTTAGAGCACATTTCAATTGGTGTATTAAAATGAATATCTCACACTCAATTTAGTGCCTCTAAAATGAATCATAATTAGTTTTGAATGAACAACAAACTGCACTTGCATTTAGATTAATCATTTACTTGCATTATCATAGATTTAAATCCTTCGTTTAGGTCCTCGGTGTAGTCACTGAGCTTGCAATGACCTGAGAGC
>MU225430.1:10612727-10637084 GCA_018584345.1 Thuja plicata
CCCCCCCCCCCCCCCCCCCCCCCCCCACGCAATGTTTTTTATATATTTAAAGTTTTTTTCAAAAAAATTAAAATATAATTTATGTTTTATTTTTGTTTAATTAACATTTATTTATATTTAAAGTTCATTTATAATGTTAGTTTTATTTTATTAAATGTTAGTTGTTAATTTTATTAATAATTTTAATTATTATTAATATTATTAGTTTATTTGGTTAATTGTTGATTATATTTTATAATATTATCACTAATATTTTATTTACATAATTAATTATTATTTGCGAATAATAATTATTATTATTGGTTTTATGAGAGCCATTAAATTAAGGATTTATTTTATTAAGATCGAAGGATTTAGGAATGTATAGTTAGTTAAGTAAGTGGAGTTATTTAACTCGTTTATATATGTAATCTTGAATTACCTCCAATGATCTATTTTGTATGCTTATTTTGAAAGCTTTGAGTGTTATGTAGATGATTTCAATAAACTTTTACTTGTAATTATATTTGAATTTTAGTAATTATTAAATAGATAAATTTATATAAGGTAGATTTTATAAATTAATCTATAGAGGCTTAATGTGCATTTTCTTTGAAAATTTTAATTATAGTGTTATTAGTAATTTTATTAGATAAACTAATTTGTATAGTTCTTACTATAAATGGGTTTATCACTAAGTTTTATTAGTCTTTTTGGAATCGTATTTATCATGCCATGATGTGTTTTCTGAGTGAATGTTAGACAGATTGTGTGTTTCTCTCTTTTACAAACTGCAATGTGTCGGGTATCTATTGGGATCATATGACTTTTAGGGTGAAAACCAGAGGTTTTGGGGTTTCTATTTGTATGGTGTTTGTGTGCTTCAGTGCATGTTCATGTTGATATCGATTTTGGTCTTGATCTTTCTACCCAACCTGGATTATCTAAACTTGTCTTATGTGTTTCTTGGAGAGTATTTATGTTTCATGGTTAATTGAGACCAGTATATTTGTGTTTGGGAGGGAATCAGTGATGAGGTTTATGTTATACCTTTGTGATGTTATTTTGTGAACCTAGGGTAGGTTACCTAGTTGTTTAGTAGGGGGTGGCTTGCAATAAGTGTCGGGGCTCACAACTAGCTGCCAGAATCATATATTGTAAGTAATCGTAACAAGTGATAACATAATAAATTATTAGGGGTTTTTAGTATAATCTAATAAGATATTTTTTCTCACCCATGCTTGAGTGCTATTATAGGCTAAGATGGAGGATGAGATGATGCTTGTTTCCTTGAGGGCTATGTGTCTAGCATAGTTGGTGACTTTGTCTGTTTGAGAGGTCATTGATACCATGTATAGTCACTTGAGTGTCAGGGTCCAGAGAGACTACTAGGACAAAAATCAAGGGTTAGACGTACATGATGACACCTTCCTATATGCATCTTAGGTTATCCTATGTGTTTTGATTGTGTCTGGTATTGTGTATATTTCCTTATTGTGATTCCTACAACTTCTAGGATCTTCCTATGTACATTTATCTATGATGTCATGTATACCTTTGTTGTCTTGTTTTTGTATACCCATGTGAGTGGTCCTATTATTATCTCCTCAGCGTGGTGGGAGTGGACCTTTGGTTCCACGAGATTGGGTGGTAGTGATTCTTATTACCATTGAGATCCAACTTTCATCTTCATGCTTGGATGATCCTTGTTGAAATTCTTCTTCTAGAGACTTGTTCAGTTTCATGAGTTGTATATTTGTACCATATGTGTATATTGGTTAACATCCTTTCAGAGGATGTATTGTATTGTTATGTATTATTGCATACCCTGCAACTTATACAGTGGATGTTGCTTCATTTGTGTACCTTGGGTATTAGTTGTATATGTGGTCTTATTATATGGGATGTATATTATTGGATTCAGTTGATTTATCCTTTATGTTAAGTTATTTATAGTTGTTTTCATAGATTATTTTTCTTAAGTAATTCTACGTCAAGGAACCCTCACGATTTGTAACCTTTGTTGAGTTATATTTATGTGTATGTCATTTATCTCATTCTGTTGCTTCCACATTGTTATCATTATTGATTGTAAACATTTAAAAAAAAATTATCATGTTAACTTAGTGGCATGTTTAGGTTTATTCTCCTGGGTTCCCTGGCGGGGCATTACAGCTGAGCAATCAAGAAAGAGTACAAGGATATGTGCATCAATGGAGTGTTGAAGGATGAGCACAAACATCTACAATAGAAGGGTTTAACTGATGTAGTCGATATTCCCACTAAATTCCATCCTGGTTGGATTCTCTATGTGATAAGCAGAGTGCATGAAAAATTCATATGGTTGGAGAGACCACAGAAGATTTCAAATACAATGATTCACAGGGTTACAGGATTTTGAGCACAAGGTTTGCAATGTACATTAAGAATGGTAGAAACTCATTTGGTCATTGAACTAACCAAATCCAAACAAGATAATAGAGAAATGACAATTAGTCATATTGTAGACAAGGAAGTTTTTTTCGCATCCATGGTGATAGGTTATAGAGTTTACCAGTCTAGTCGAGATAACAATGTGTCAAGTGGTGCTATTCATGTTTCCTATCAGGTTGCTAAGGAGGATTCAACATATGATCTATGTGATATGATCAAAAGATAGTTCTTGAAAAACATGGCAGGGATAAAGAGCGATAAGAGACAATCATTCAATTATGGTACCCTACTGGTATGTATGTTTTTCTATGTTCAAAAACTCTCCCCCGGTGATAAAATTTTACATGGTCAAAGAAAAAACCAGTAATTATATAGATAAGTAAATTCATAAAGGAATTAGGTAATAACTTCAATAGTGTCATGTGGGGTCATTTCAAATATTTCCAGTCTAGAATGCATAAATGAGAATGGATTCCAGTTAGCATTGTAGGGAAGTACAAGAATGATATTTTTTTTAGTTGACACTAATTCACGTATTTTGAAAGTTGGGGAACTTAGGACATATTGGATTCCTCCTATGGGTTGTGAAGTTGAGGGTGATTTAGTAACTTTTCATGTTGATGAGTTTTTGTCAAAAGCCTTTGACAAACAAATACAGATATTTTTAACTCATAATGAAGCATTTTCCAAAATTCAAAAGGAATTGAAGAAATCGGTCATTGAAAAGAAAAAAAGGAGAATGGTATCTAACCTAGAGTAGAAGTTTGGAAGTAGTGATGAAGGAACATCTTGCACTATTGCAACCAAAACTGAAGCTAAGAGAAAACAGAGAAAACCAACTGCTAGTGAAGTTAAGTCTCAAGGGGAATCATCAAGGAAGAAAATTCAAAAAATTTCTATTCCAAAGAAAACCTACAAGAGGAAGAGAAAATCCATAGGGATGAAGGATTTTCAGAAGGATGTTAGAATAATTGAGATGGGGGGGTGAATCAGTGGCCTCAAAAATTAATCCAATAATTCAATCAAAAACTTATACCACGTATATAATATACTCTAGTTATCTTTCAGTCCTTCAAGATGTATGCCTTATGTAATTCTAGCAAATATATATTTCTCAATGATTATACTTTTTAATCCTTTTCTTAAGCTTTACCGAAATGTAGTAAATAAACTTAGTGTTTACCGACCAATCTAGTTTTAGTAATGTGTAAAGCAAAACATCAAAGCAATGAACCATATACACATTTGATACTTTGATTTTAATATGGACACCTGTTAAGGGAAAATCCACTTGGGACCGGTAACCCAAAATTTTCACTCTTCTGAAGTGAGCTCAGTGAAGAGCCAACCCTGTTAAAGGTTGCAAACACACTGTTAAGTTTGACCTTGTTAGAGGATTCAAAACTAATAGTTTGACATTTGACCTGTTCAATAATACAACTTAACTAGCATATTTTTAGATCTATTGTAAGTCCATAATACCTCTCTAATCAATGTGCTCTTCAATTCCTTTTCTCCCCTTTGTCTTCTTTCTTCTCGGTGAATGTTGTTGCTTCTATGTTGCTTGGTGTCTACAGAATTCTTGGCTCTGTTCTTCAGCCTGTATGATCAGATTTGCATGAAGACTTCTATCTTCACCAGAATTATACTCATCATTTCTCTTTTACATAATAAATTACTTGTCTCTCTTTATATACATGATTTCACCATTTCAATGTCCTTGTCTTTCATGTTCTTAACGTAGATTGCTTTCTTGAACCATAAATCTTGCCATGCATTGCTTTAATCTTTAAAGATTAGCTATAGATTTATTCCACAAATCTCTCCTTGTTACGTGTGCTTTAAATATTCTTCTTATCCTTAGTTTATTTGATCGATGAAAATAAAACAATCAATCAGTTAAATCTAAATATAGCTCCCGCCAGCTAAGTGTTTTATCATTTCCTAACTCCAGTTGATTTTGGTCATCAACTCTTAGTTTGGTCGGTCATTAACTCCAGTTGTCCTCAAGTAAAACTATCCATCGGTGTTGTCTATCCATTGGGCAACAGTGTGAACTTTTGTTATGCTCGGTGTTGTGGTGTTCAATATACATTGTGAATTCTCGGGGTTCTCTATCCATCGATGTGCACTATCCATCAGTGTTTACTGTCACTCGGTGTACACTAGATTTTTATGTTTACCAATAACATAAACTTTATCTCTTTGGTTTCTTGAATTCTATGACAATATGTATATGAGTAGTCATAACATATTAAGTTGACATTAATGACACTACAATACATTAACTGATTTAATGTCTTACATTTTTTTTCTACAGCTCGGTGATCATCAACTTTGTCATCTTCAAACATTCAATCTGTTATAGTTCATCAATCTCTCCCTTTGGCATTGATAGAAACATACTTATAAAAATAATATGAAATATGACATATCATACCAAACTTTTTGTTCTATAACCAATTTCAAATGTCTGACTCTTGGTAAGCTCTTCTATCTTAGATTTAATTCTTGCAGAGTGTCTTTTGTTTCTTCATTCCCTTCACTGGATATATGTAGCAACTTGTATCTTCTGCTTCTGTCTCTCCCTTTGTAGAATTGCTTCTCTAATACTCTCCCTTTGATGGATGTTTACTTCATTGAATATCTTTCTCCTTAGAAGCTTTCTCTCCCTTTAGATGTTCTTTTCTCTCGCTTTGACAATTTCTTCTCTTTGATTGATATTTCATTTAATCTCTCTCCCTTTGTATGATCATGATGTGATATTTCATTATTGGATATCTCTCTCACTTTGACAATAATTCCAAACAAAAATATATCATGAATATCTCTTTCCATCAACAATGTATTTCTATAGTAGCCAACAATACTCTATTGTTTGATTCTCATAAGTACTTTCTTGTACTAATTTTTCATTTCAGCCCATATCTCTTCTTGCATCAACATGATTGATCTTCTGATAATGTGTGGGCTGATGCATCCTCCTAGTCAGCTTAGTGACTAATAGACAAGGGTTGGACCCCTAGTCTCATCCTCAGGTACTCAAATGTATCTTTTGGCAATGGCTTTGTGAATATGTCTACTAATTATTCTTTGGATTGGACATATTCCAATATCACCTTTTTCTCTTGTACTTGTTCCCTTAAGTAATGATACTTGATAGCTATGTGCTTTGTCTTAGCATACATCACAGGGCTCTTTGAAATGTTGATAGCACTTGTATTATCACAATAGATAATCACTAGGTCAATAATTTCTATATTCATACATTTCAAAAATTTCTTGATCCATGCAATGTTAGAGAAATTTGCAGTAGCAGCCACATATTCTACTTCTGCAATTGATTGAGATATGCATCCTTGTTTTTTACTTATCCATTGACAAGTCTGTCACCCAAAAAATAATGCTCCTCCTGTTGTGCTCTTTCTATCATCTATGTTTCCAGCCTAATCAGCATCAGTATAGACTTGTAGCTCAAATTTGCCTTCTTTATTATACCACAAACCATAGTCTTTAGTGTTCTTCAGATATCTCATAATTCTTTTGACAGCAGTCATGTGTGATTCCTTGGGATTAGCATATAATCTTGCAACTATACCAACTGTATGTGTTATATCTAGTCTAGTATGTACAACATACATTAGTTTTACAATCATAGATCTATATAAGGTCTGATTTACCTTGGTTGTCCTTTCTTCCTTTGTCAATTTGCATCTATTTTCCATAGGTGTTCCAACTGGTTTTGAGTCCTCCATTTTGAATATCTTCAAAACTTCTTTGATGTATTTGGATGGTGTGATGTGGATTCTTGCATCCTGTTGTAGAATCTGTAGACCAAGAAAAAACTTGATCTCTCCAAACATTGACATCTCAAACTCTTTTCTCATTTCATCACTAAATTACTTGGATAACATATCATTACCTCCAAATATGATATCATCAACAAATATCTCAGCAATCAAAATCTTATCATCAGTATCTCCTTTCAAATATAGATTATTGTTATCACTTGTTATAATGAATCCAATACTAATGAGATAAGAGTGAAGTCTTTCATAAAATGCTCTAAGTGCTTGTTTCAATCCATACAAGGATTTGTGTAGCTTATATACCATGTTCCTCTTGTTAGGATCAACAAACCCTTCAGGTTGTTCAACATATACCTCATCTTCTAGTATTCCATTCAGAAATGCAGATTTTACATCCATTTTGTATACTTTGAATCCTTTGAAAGAAGCATAAGAAAGTAGAATTCTTACTCCTTCTAGTCTATAAATAGGTACAAAGGTTTCTCCATAGTCAATACCTTCTTCTTATGCATACCCTTTGCATAACAGTCTTCCTTTTCTCCTTGTGACTTATCCATTCTCATTAAGTTTGTTTCTGAATATCCATTTGGTACCAATGACATTTTTATCACTCGGTCTAGGTACTAATGTCCATGTTTTTTTCTTCTCAACCTGTTCAATCTCTTCATTCATTGCACTAACCCATTCTTGATTCTCAAGTATAGTATTAAAATATTTAGGCTCAAAATCACAAATCAAACATCTAGTGTTAAGTGACTTACTTCTTGTTCTCATTCCATCTTGTTTGTCTCCAATGATTTGGTTCTGTGGGTGGTGTCTTCTGACATATTTAGCAAGCACAGGTTCAAATCTTTGTTCATCATCCTAATCATCATTTTGATCTTCATTGTGATCGTCATCACTTGGGTCAGCATTGTGATCATTTTCCTAATTTTTGGTGTGTGCAGCCTATTGCTCGGTTGCATTGTTCTGATGCTCGGTAGTGTTACATTGTTACTTGGGCAAGGTGTCAGTTTCTTCAATGTAGAAAAATCTGTTGTAATCTTCCAATTCCTTTCTTCTTTCCTCATCATTTTTCTCATCAAATTCATACACTTTAACATTTGCACTTTCAATGATTTTGTTAGAGGATTTGTTAAGACATTTATAAGATTTGCTTCTGGTAGAATAACCTAGAAATATTCCTTCATCACTTTTGGAGTCAAGTTTCCCATTTTTATCATCTTTCAAAATATAGCATTGACTTCCAAAAATTCTAAAGTAACTTACATTTGGTGTGTATCCATACCATAGCTCATAAGGTGTCTTACTTCAATTGAACTTGATGCAGTGTGTAAACAGTAGTACTTAAAGCTTCCCTCCAGAATGTTTGTGTGATGCCTTTTTCAATCATCGGTGTTCTAGAAAAATCAACAATTGATCTATTCCTCCTTTTAGCAATCCCATTTTTCTATGATGTTCTCGGTGCAGAAACCTATCTTGTAATTCCATGCTCATTACAAAATTTGGTGAATTCATCAGAAATAAATTCTCCTCCTCTATCTGATCTTAGACATTTCAGTTCATTTCCACTTTGTTTTTCAACTATAGCTTTATACCATTTAAATATATTAAATGCTTCTCATTTCTCTTTCAAGAACATTATAGTCATCATCCTAGAATAGTCATCAACAAATCGAATGAAGTATCTATCACCATAATAGCTCTTTGTTCTCATTGGTCCACATAAGTCAGTATGGACTAACTCTAGAATAGCATTAGATGTGTAGGTTTTTCTCTTGAAACTAGACTTTGTCATTTTTCCTTTTTGACAGTTCTTGCACATGACATGGTTGGGCCTTGACATGCTCGGTAAGCGTCTTACTTTTCTTTTCTTGCTTATCCTAACCATGTTGACAAAATTCACATTAAATAACCTTTTATACCACAACTAAATGTCTTCATTTCTAGCCAATAAATAAGTGGTCTCAATCCTATCAAGATAGAATAGGTTACATTTTTTTTGTTCACCAGTACCAATCAACCTTCCTGTTTCATTATAGATCTTTTCCTTTTTGTTCTCAAATGCAACTCGGTGACCTGTGTTATTCAGCTATGAAACACTCAATACATTATAGTTAACTCCTTTCACCCAATATGCATTTCACATCTGATCATATTATTCAACATGATGGTTCCTTTACCTTCAACTGGACAAGGTGAGTCATTACCCATTCTTAGTGATCCACCGTTATAATATTCAAAAGTTTAAAACCTTTCCTTATCTCCAGTCATGTGGTGAGTACAACCACTATCAATAATCTAGAAATCATTTTTGCTAACTTTATATATGAGTACAATTTCAACATACCTTTCTTCTTCATCTGTACCATCCTTCATAAAAACAAATACTACCTCAACATCTTCATTAGATTCAGTGTCAGTATTCTCAGCTTTGTTCTCAACCAGGTAACAAGCCTTTTTTCTTTTGTCCTTGTAGTCTCGATTGTCTCTTCTATCAGATTGTTGGTTGCTTCAGTAATCTTGATCATCACTTATATCAAACTTCTTTTCATGAGATCTGTCATTATTTATTTCATCCTTTCTCTTGTTATGGCATCTAGCAGCAAAGTGTCCAATTTCTTTACAATTAAAACAAACCAATTGTAATTTACCTTTGTATCTACCTTTTCCTCTTTTCAATATTCTAGCCATTAATGCTTCAATTTCATCAAGTTCTTGTTCATCACTATCATTTCTCATAGTGTGTTTATGACTTGATTTACTTATCTTTAGAGAAGATTTGAATGCAGACTCAATAGTTGGTAAGACACTGTTGTCATAGTTATTCATGTCAAATGAAATAATTCTACCAATAAAACTATCAAGAGTAACATTGTTATTTGTTACTGCTCTCATTTCTTGAATAGAAGATACTCTAATAGCACAGTAAAGTTCTTAGAATTTTACTTACCACTATTTCTTCTTCAAGTACACCTCCTACTCCTTAGATAGCATTGAAAACCTCCTTGACTCTACTACTGTACTGAGTGATATTCTCTCCTTTTATTCTTAGGTCATCAAACTTTCCTCTTAGGCTTTTAGCCTTAGCTCTTAGTACATTTGTATCTCCTCCATGTACTAGCTTGAGTTTGTCCCACATTTTCTTTGCAGTTGTGCATGTCTTGACATCTTCAAATTTAGCATCGGATAGTGAAGAAGAAAGTTCTATCATCATAGATTTGTGTTCATGTTTATCTCTTAATTTATCAACAGTCATAGGTCCTGTCAGTACAACATATTCAATATCCAAGTATTATGTGACATCATTTCTAATACCTGGTAGATAGAGTTTGATCCTACTTTTCAATGATGCAAATTTTTCTTTGTTCAACTTAGGTAAATCTCTTTTACTCATCTTGTGATCTTTATCTTGAGTCTTTAAAATATCTTCCAAGAACCAAATCTATGATACCAATTGTTAGAATAACTAAGAGGGGGGGTGAATCAGTGGCCTCAAAAATTAATCCAATAATTCAACCAAAAACTTATACCACGTATATAATATCCTCTAGTTATCTTTTAGTCCTTCAAGATGTATGCCTTATGTAATTCTAGTAAATATATACTGCTCGGTGATTATACTTTTTATCCTTTTCTTAAGCTTTACCGAAATGCAGTAAATAAACTTAGTGTTTACTGACCAATCCAGTTTTAGTAATGTGTAAAGAAAAAGATCAAAACAATGAACCATATACACATTTGACACTTAGATTTTAATGTGGAAACCCTGTTAAGGAAAAAACCACTTGGGATTGGTATCCCAAAATTTTCACTCTTCTGAAGTGAGCTCGGTGAAGAGCCAACCTTGTTAAAGGTTACAAACACACTGTTAAGTGTGACCTTGTTAGAGGATTCAAAACTAGCAGTTTGACATTTGACCTTGCATTCACTATTCTCTCAGCATGAGAAACCTTTTGATACTCTTGAGTATCTCAATACAATAAGGATGGTTAAATCCCACTCTTTTAAGAGATTTTCTGAATCAATGGTTACTGAAACAGTAAATGATATGTTCAATAATATAAATTAACTTGCATGTTTTAAGATCTATTGTAAGTCTATAATACCTCTTTGATCAATGTTCTCTTCAATTCCTTTTCTCCCCTCTATCTTCTTTCTGCTTGGTGATTGATGGTGCTTCTCTGTTGCTCGGTGTCTGCATAATTATTGGCTTTGTTCTTTAGCCCATATGATCAGATTTGCATGAAGACTTCTATCTTCACCAAAATTATACTCAGCATTTCTCTTTTACATGATTTCTCTCTTTATAGACATGATTTCACTATTTCAATGTCCTTGTCTTTCTTTTTCTTGACGTATATTTCTTTCTTGATCTGCAAGTCTCGCCATGAATTGCTTTAATCTTTAAAGCTTTCCTTTAGATTTATTCCACAAATCTCTCATTAACTGATCGATGAAAATAAAATAATCAATCAGTTAAATCTAAATATAGCTCCTTCCAGCTACGTGTTTTTTGTTTCCTAACACCATTTGATTTAGGTCATCAACCCTTAGTTTGCTCGGTCATTGAATCTAGTTATCCTCAGGTAAAACTGTCTTTCGGTGTTGTATATTCATCGGGAAACACTGTGAACTTCAGTTATGCTCAATGTTGTGGTGCTCAATATACACATTGACTTCTCGGGGTTCTCTATCCGTTGGTGTGCACCATTCGTCATTTTTTACTGTCACTCGGTGAACATTGGCTTTTTACGTTTATCGATAACATAAACTTTATCTCTTTGGTTTCTTGAAGTCTATGAAAATATGTATATGATAAATCATAACATATTAAGTTGAAATCAATGAAAATACAATAAATTAATTGATTTAATGTCTTACATTTTCTTTCTGCATCTTGGTGATCATCAACTTTGTCATCTTCAAACATTCAATCAGTTATAATTCATTAAAGGAAATCGATCAAGAAAGGACATAATTAGAAAGGGATGCCTCTAAACTGAAGAAGAATGGTGAAACAAATAAGGCCCCTTCTATTGATGATATTTCAAAAGGTATTGTGGAAAATGGTAGACTTGCTACTGTTGGAGGAAGATACACTTTAGGGAGTGATGAAGACAAGAAGAAGATAGAAGATGCAATTTTGTATCATTTTCACAAATTTTGTAGAAAGCCTTTAGAGATCCATTCTTGCATCCCTAATTATTTATATTATTTTATTGATGCTAGATGGAGAATTTCATTACAGTTGGAAAGAGATATTATGGAAAGAGCACAAATTCAAGTGCAACCTAAGTTTTGTGTTGAAGATGCTAAGATAATGATTACTGCTCACAAGCATAAATTCAAAATTAAGAGCAGAATAGCTATAATTCTAATTGATGACACACATGATGTACATAATGAAACTATTGAGACTTGGAAGAAGCTACTACAGATAAAGGAGGTGGTAGCACAAGAAGAACAAGTTCAAGCAGAATTCAATGAACCAATGTAGGGGGATGATACCTTTTTTTTAGATCAGTTAATTGGGAATGGTGTTCTTGATGTTCCTAACTTGGTGAAGAACGTTGGAACACAAAATTTCAGTCTATCACAAATAGGTGGTGAGGAGATTGAAATTGTAGACATAATAGGTAAAGAGGATTGATCCTCACCATCGCCTATGGAGCATATAGAGGAAATGATTTTTGAGAAGGAAGAGGAGAAAGTTGTAGAGAGTAAACAGGAGGAGACTCAAAAAAAGATAGAAGAAGAACCTGATACTAAAAGGAAATTAAGTCCTGGAGAAATAAGTGCAAGGAAGAGACAAAAACTGGTGACTGTTGTAGAATAATAAGAAGAGGAATTTTATGAAGAATAATTACCGACCACATGGGTCAATTTATCCGAATTGAAACCTAAGGAATTGATGAAATTTTTAGAACAATTAAGGACAAATGTTCTAAGAGACAAGGTGAGATCAAAGAAGAAGAAGAAAATAGTATTAAGGAAAGCTAGAGACATTCTAGATGAGTTAGTGCCTAAGGTTGAATATGATGAAGGTGATACTCTTATTGATCATATGGATACTCTTATAAAGGCAATTCTAGATCAAGGTCTAGATTTACAGTCAACTATAATGAATCTTGTAGAGGAGAAATTAGAGAAGAAGATGGTGGGTAAGATGATGGAGAAGATTACCATAGATAGGATCAAATTATCATCTTTGATAAAGGAAGTTAAGACTACATTGACTGAGGTAGGTCAATTGTGTACCAAATTATCTAGGCATCCTAATTTTGTTCAAGATTTGGAACAAAGTAAAGATGAAGCACTGAAGGAGTTGGAGAAATTAAGTGGTCAGTTTGATCTATTGTCAAGTTCAATCACTTCTTGTAATGACCTAAAAGTGGTCACCTAAACCCTAGACCCCTAATCTCAGTCTCATATCAAGAAACCATAACCTTGATAATTCTAAGTCCTAAACCAAATAGGCAATTCACCAATTTCAAACTAATCTTACCTGAACCCTAGGTCCTAATTAATCATCATACTTGATTAATTAATTAATTTCTACAAATACAATATATTGGCAAATAAACCTTATGTTAATTATTTAATTGATATTCTAATATATTAATTAAATAAAATTACTAAATTGTCAATAAAATTCAAAAAGGAATTAAATTAATTAATTAAAACAAAATATGCATTTAAAATCAATTAAATATTTAAAAATGCATATGATGTCATCAACTAATTTTTGGAAATAAATATGTTTTATTCAATTGATTTAATCTTATATTTTCTCAATTGGAAATAAATTTGTTTTATTCAGTTGATTTATTTATTATCTTTTCTCATTTTGGAAACAAATCTGTTTTATTTAGTTAATTTAATCTTATCTATTTATCATTTTGGAAACAAAGTTGTTAACTAAAAATCAATTTGAAAGTTTCCAAAAAGACAAATCTTTTGACCAATCAAATTGCTTGCACATGGATTATGCTTTCTCAAATCAAATCTGAGCCACTCATTTCCTCTAATCTCATCAATTTTGGGAGATATTTTCTATAAAAGAGAGCTTCATTTCCTTCACAAAGGATCCCAGTTTTAGCTAATGTTATTATGTAGTTTTCATTTCTTAAACTTTCGAGCATTTTAACATTTCATAGCTTTTTTTGATTAATTGATGATTAGTTTACTTTCAATCATGCAAACTTCTTAATCTTAAAGCACATTTGATTCGGTTTTAAAATTAATATCATCTTTCATTTGGTGCTTTAAAATAAATCTAATTAGCTTGGGATCAATCTTACATTTTCATATTCATTCTAGTTTCATCATTTATCTTTCTTCAAAATCCTTCATTTAGAATAGACGTAGTCACTGTTTCTTGCAATGACTTGAGAGCAAGATTCAAACTCCTTCCTACTAGAAGGAAATGAGCTGATGTCAGTTAGCCTTGGGCATTTTAGTATTATTCTTTTGTCATTTTCTAATATGCTAATCTTGTAATGGTTGATTGAAGTATGTGTTTGCAGCTGCAGGTATCTGACACAATTTCACACGCGCACTACTTACAGTAGTCAGATCAAGAAAATTTCACACAAGGTTAAGCAGATTCAGAGTGAGAAAGAGAAGAGAATGACCACTCTATTGGAACTTCAATCAATCATATCCCCTATAGTAGAGCTGATGCAAATGAATTTGAAGAAGGAAAAAGACATACTTTTCTTACCTGACATGAGCACTCTAGATAGCATGGAAGAGCTTGCTTCTAGTTTGATTGAGAAAATAATTTCTATGGGTTACTTGCAGAAGGAATGGGAAACATCCTTAGATTCAACAAATATAAACTTCAAGGTGATCTTTGACATGATGTAAGTAAGATTTTGTATACATATATTTTAGTTTTTGTACCTTTGTCATTGTTTTCAAAGGGGGAGTGTATATATGATTAGTATATGTATGGGGAGTATATTCATGTAAGGAGATTATGTGTATAGGGAGTCATAAGTTGATATTATGATTGAACGATTGTAAGAAGTTAACCTGTGTTTGTTAGCATGTGTTTTCCATCAATGCCAAAGGGTGATATTGTTGCTATTATGTTGGGAGATTGTTGGATATTGACGTGCAGTCATAAGGAGTCACTTATTTGGTTGTAATTGATGGAAACTAAGTTAGGACAGTGCAACTAAGTGAGTACTATCATGATATACTATAGGTGAAGTAAAGATACAATCAGTAAGAAGGTAATATTGAAAAATTGGCTAAGTTCAAAAGATCGGTAGACAGTGAGAACGTCACTTTAGCGGCGATCATGGTAGAAGTGGAATTATGAGGAGAAGCCACATATGCAACTTCAACCAATTTATATTTCAATTTGGTTCCAAACACAACTCATTTGGTTAAGCTGTGAGATAATTTTTAGTGTCACAGACATCAAGACAGGTAGAACACTTTTGTTCTTGAGTACCAGTTAGTAGATCACAGATCGGTGAGAGGTAAATTATGTGTGATAATTTCTAATGATACGATGATGTGGAATAAATTTTATACATTTAATGTTTTTATATTTATTAGATCGACGCAAACATTTAAGACAGATTTGATGTGTTATAGTGGAGAAGTCAAAAAGGTGTTTGACTACTTTGGAGATATAACTTGCAGATCTTATCTTGACCTAACATGGTCATGATAAATCATTTTACTCATTGAGATTATCAATTTGACACATGGTGCTTTCATGGGAAAGTAATTTGAAGATCATTTTTATGTCGGTGGAAGTTGTTTGTATATAGGAACTTCTCATATTGAAAATTTGTTGTTGAGAGAAGTTGTAAGAGTTGTTTTGGGTAATTAGGGTTTTATGATTTCAATTTGAGGTTGCGATCAGAAAGATAATCTACAGAGAGTAGAGAGCAGTTATAGAGTACATAGAATTTATTGGATCCGACAAGAAATCAGTGCTACATCCAGATCACCAACATTTTTGTTCTCTAATAGTTGCAGTAAGCAAAATACCTTAATCGAGTGATCTAAATTATGAATCAAATTACAATACCTGGTGTGATACCTGTTGTATTGTCAATTTCAATATAAAAACCAAAAGACTGACAACAAAATTGCAAGCAAAAAAGTGATCCATTCTATTCAAAATTTGAGTTTATACAAATATGAAGGATCCCAAGGGTCACTAGAATACCTTGGAAATAAAATGAAGAGTCACCATAATGTTTATTACAAATAAACTTATTAAAACTACCAAAATTTTCAAAAAAAACTAAATAAAAATTTAGGCCTACTTAGAGAAGGCATAACTTTCAAGTCCTAGGTCCGATTTGTGAACCATTTACTTTGTTGGAAAGATAATCAAAATTTGTAGATCTTCAAAAAAAAAATTTACTGAGACATACAAAATACTAAAAAAATTAGATTTCAGTATTTCCCAATTCCATCCTGATCATCCACTGAACTCTAACAAGTTCTTTTGTAAATCCTTTAACAAGGTAGCTTCTTTATTAAGGTTTGAAATCCTTTAGTGAGGTATAGCATATCTAATCTAATTGTACTCCTAACAATGTACTAGTCACTCCTAATAGGGTGAACCCTCAGAAAGGGTATTTGTAGCTCCCAACAGAGCAAACTCATTTACTGCAGTATTGGGCTTGTGGGTGTCATCCCCACCGTGGTTTTTTCCCGCTTACATGGGTTTCTAAATGAAAATATTTGCATCATGTGTGATGGATTTGTAGATGCTTGATATTACTTTCTTTTATGTATTTGCATCAATTATATGCTTTATATTTTGGAAAGTATTTCAGCAGTTATTTAGATCAGTGGTTGAATTAGTTTACTATATGTTTGGACATATTCACCCCCCTCTCAGTACCTATTAATTCCAACACATTATGTAACTCCATACTAGGTAGTTATCGTTAGAGAACTTGGGAGGTTCCTTCCTCATCATTGGATTTTTTCCTCAATCTATTAGGCTTACCACAAAGAGGCCAAATCTCTAATACCAATTGTTAGTATTATTAGATCAAAGACTATTGAGAGGGGGGTTGAATTAGTAATCTAAAAAAATTAACTTTTCATAAACCATTCAAAAACTTGCATCAATTAAAATACATTACATGAATAAAAAAACCCATGAAGATAAACATCAACAACCATGCAAAAAAATAACACCACTATTTTTCTCATAGAAACCCAACTGGGAAAAAACTACGTGTGGGGATGGCACCCACAAATAATTCTGAGCTCTTCTGAAGTACGCTCGATTAAGATATTAGCCCTTGTAGGAGCTTACAAATGCCTATTTAAGAGCAAGACCTTATTAGGAGCCACCTGGTCAAGGGATATACATCTATCCCTATTAGGAGCTTTACACTGTCAGATGTAACACTGTTAAGGGATTTAAAGCCCTAATTAAAGAGTCACATGGTTAAAGGATTTATAAATCAGACCTATTAAAGTATACCCAGTTAAGGGATTTGCTTTCATAAACTATTAGAAATGAACAAGTACAATTATCTGGGTGTAGCACACCTCCTCTACCTTTTCAAATCTAATTAATCACAATACTTTTGCTTCTTGCAAACAATCTTGTCTCTTCACTCGACCACACCTTCTCATCTATAATCTACACTTGCATTAAACAACACTTTGCATATAAATACATTACAAGTTCATTAGGGAATTTAACCACCTTAAAAATGTATTATATTCTTTTCCACTCAATACTTAAACCTTAAAATGTGTTATCAACCTAGAACATTCAATTACAACTTCATGTCAGCCTTCAAATGCATGGCACATCGATTTGACAAAGAAAAGTCAAACCACAACACACTTTCCAATGTTCTTGTACAACTTCAATAAATTCACTCATATTGATCTAAGAAATGCCAACATTAATGTCGCTAACAAGTGTCAACTACATAATTAATTTTCAAATCAAATTGTAAACTAGATCATGAATCATGTTACTAAACATGTAAGCATAGAAAATATAATCATGATGAATGAGTATCAACTGCATAGCTGTATGAATATGTTGATCAATTATAATGCCAATCAATTGAATATGAAATGTATATGTATACTAATCAATGAAAGATCCAAATCGTAATCTTGAATGCAACTCAATGTAACTTTGATCAACAATTGAATGAAGGAACGATAAATTGAACCAAAATTGAACCATATGATGATTGTGCTAAAACTGAGCTATGCCAAATGATCAAAGTGAATGATGCAACTATGATAATATTACAACTATGATTACCACCATTATTCACTGAATATTATATGATTCTTATTTTGAACTGTTAGTGCTTTTTGCATCAAGGAAAATATGGAGAGGAGCAACAAACTCCCCCTCTGTCCTTGGTGTCAAAACACTAACCTCTCCCCCTATTTGCATCAAGGAAAAAAGAGAGGAGATCAAATAAGAATATGCATGCTAAACCAAAAATAAATGAAATCAGTATACATGTAACACTTTGAACCAGTGATATCCTAGAGTCAATTAACATGCAACATTATGTAACTGTAAGCATCAAGTAACCAAGTAATGAATATGAAACTAAAATAGAAAATGATCATATACCAAAAATATGGAAGATGAAGGATCCACGTTCAAAATATAACTAAAAATGACTAGCATGAAATTTGATTGACATATTTTTGAACTGAAAAAATAGAGATCTGATCATGACTAGTAACCAAACTGATCTGAAACTGAAAATACTAATAAAATCTGATATAAACATGATGATAATTGTAACATATCAAATACCCAAATAATATGCTTGTAGATAAATATGTGATTTTTAAGTATGAATGCAAATAAAAATATAACTGAGTATGCAATTAATGAGGCAATAAAAAACCATTTAATTTGTATTTGCATCATCCTTTTATCTCAACTGGAGCTAAGTACCGGAATGAAAAGAATACCAAAACATAAATTCAAAAGTCATGTATTATGGATTATCAAGGCGACTGAAAGATAAGTACACTATTATAAAAATACAATATTTGTAGAAGAACCAATTATTTACAGGAACTGTCATAGTAATAGCCAACTGAAAATAAAAATAAAAAATCTAGTGATATGCATCAAAGATAGCCTCATCTTTATGTGATAAACCTATTTAATGTTACCATATTAAGATCTTCATTTATAAATTTCAATGATTATTATAAGACGCTGATAGTAAGTTTTTAAAACACCAACAATTTTGTGATATATTTTAAGACTTCTACCAGAATCTTACTAATCAATGAATTTTTATATATCAAGATTTAACATAATAGCAGTACAAAGTATGATCACAAAAGAGATCTAAAGAAAACTTGTTTTATTTGAAAAATATCCTTCCAAAATTTCATTGGAGTGCACAAGGGATGAAGGATTTAATTACGTTGTCATAAATACAACTATGTTACATGATGGAAGACCATATGATCTTTTGTCCTGAATGAAAAAACATGAGCCTTTTGATGAAAACCATTTTGAAACTCAAACATAATTAAATGGTTTCTCAAGTTCTGTGTATGTCCCTTCAAAAAAAATTTGGTTTCACTATATTTGGCTAATTTTCCTTTTAACCAAGAAACATCACTGTCAAACTTTTTACATTTCTTGGTAAGTTGTTGTCTCAAGTTTACTTGTGCCCTTGTATCTTCTTATATTTTATTGCAAAGGTAGGTATTTTTGCTATCCAACTCATTTGTAGTATCCTGATATTCTTCTAAGTTATGTTCCAATTTTTCAATTTTCTCTTTAAGGCTTTTGATTTCCTTTTTGCATCAATCAAATGTCCTTCATAATCAATTGTGATGATCCATTCAAAACATTCACCAATTTCACTAGCTAGACATATTTTATTGTCTACTTTAGTTAACACGCCATGCAAACTATATACATCTCCTTATGTTTTAATTCCTGCATCAATGATTCTACCATTTGTCTCCAAAATTTTAGAATCCAATGTTGTGAAGATAATTGTAAGATCTTGTTTATAAATCTGAATGACACTCAACAAATTATGAACCATACCTTCAACATAATAAACATTAGTTACAAGTGTGTGTGTTGATCAATAAATATATTACCTTATCCTTGGATCTAAAAACATTCATTATCACCAAATCTAACTAATACAACATTAAAGAGTTGAAGTTATATGAACATATTCTTATCACCGGTCATATGGTGAGAAAAACCACTGTCCAAAAGCCATACTTCTCCTATCTTTGAAAGATGGAATGCTTGAGAAGTTATAGAAACTTTAGGTTTCCAAAACCATTTAGTTCTTGAGACTTTATCATATTTTCTCACCATAGATTCTTTACAAAAATTTGCATTATGTCATAGTTTTCCACAATGAAAATATTTAGTTTACTTAAAAATTGATAATGTTTTCCATTTACTATACTAACATTTCTTCTGGATGCAACTTTATATCCCAAAGTTTTATAATTGAGACAATATCCAGAAAAAATGAGAATCAATTTTACCTTTTGCATCTTCCTTGGATATTGTACCTTGTTGTTTATCAAATATACTTGACAAATGCTTAGTAGAGGCAAGTTGATTTCTCATATCAACTATTTCAGACTCTAGAGTAGAACAATCATGTTCTTGTTAGGATTAAGTAGTACTAAGATGTGGTGAATCAATATTACATCAGTTCATTATAAAACTTAACAAATTCAAACTTAATTAAGAAATTACTGAATTAAGAAGAACACACACATAAAGTAGACAACTCATAACACCATGATTTATTAACGAGGAAACCTTGGCCAATGGAGAACCTTGGTGGGGATGATACCCAAAAATGATGCACTAAAAGTATAGTGTCCCTTTTAGGAGAGCTAGCCCTGTTAGGAGATAAATATTACATTTGGTACATATCCATGTCAAAGGATATAAACCATGTTAGGGGCATACATTGAGCTCACTACTTTTACAAAGCAAAACTATCAATTACAATGATTTATCAAAACATGAACTGTACAAGAAACTTCTATAATCAAGTAGTCCCAGTTACAGCTCCCAATATCCTTTGTCTAATTTTGACATCACAATGCATCTATCTGTTCCAAAGAACTCTTTTCCTCTCAAAACATCTACTCATATATACTCGATCTAAAAGTCTCTTCCAGTCGTCTCACAAGTACATCACAAAATGTGTCCAAAACTTAATCAAATATCAAATACATAGTCTATGACCATACATAAAAAATATTAGGGTATAACGACCCAAACCAAATCCAAAGTAGCACTTCTAGATTCCACATAATACTCCCTTAACCATCACGACCACTCATCTTCCATTTTTCACTGCTGCACAATCTTCACATAACTTCAACAAGTTGTAACTCAGTCTAGTCAACTCCAAAATGAAAGAAAACTTAATTGAAGGTCTACTACATCTCATAGTACACTCCTCTAAGCTTGCATGACTTATTTCATTACATATTGTGCTCGTCGGGAAAAATTGTACAACTGAACTCTATCAACTACTTCTCGGACTTATTCATTTTCCCAAATAGAATCTCCAAAACTAAAATGTACACCAAGTGACCATGCCAATAAGTAGTGTTTCCATAAATGAAAACCTCTAAGCTATGATCATCAGGCCACTTGCCAACAATCTCCCCCTTTGTCATTGATGGTAACACTTAGTGAAAAGGGACTAAGTGTCAAATGCCAAACTACTGACATCACTTATTACTCCCCCATTACTATTGTCTAAATTTTTCACACTACACTTATTACTCCCCCTTTGACATCAATGGAAAAGGTATACTAAAAAAATATATACACATCAAAATTGTAGATTTTCTCACCAAAAATTCATACCATGTGAAGGATATCTTGAAAAGATGTTTCCAACATCTATGAATATTCTTTCCATGTCTTCTCCAAGGTCTGTCCTACATGAATAAGACCATTCAAAGAAATGGATGATATCTCTACATCCTTCAGTACTATAGGTAGAGATTCATCAAGGAACTTCTTTTCTTTTTCTATGTCCTCAAGATGTTTCTCTAGAATTAATAGTTTAGGAGTAAGCATACTCCTCAACATAGAAAATCTCCCCAGCACTCTTGACTTCTCAATTTTGAGCACACTAATTTTGTCCATTGACCTGGACACTTCCTTATCCATCTCATAAATAGATTGTGAATAGGAATCTGTTAGAATTAATCTTTCCTTGGTTGTCATATTTACTAGGATAAACCAAGGTATCTTATATGTTATTTTCCTTGTAATTTCTTATTCTAGATATTCCTCCTTATCAGGAATCCTACACTTGTCTCACACACTATTGAAATGTGGCATACATAGAAATGGGAGTTACAATGTAACTCCCTCCTCACCTCTCTATTAAAGAGATGGCTCTCCTTCTCTCTTTAATACAAGACAAATTCTTCTTCTCAAATATTATTTTATGAGCTTAACTCTCACTCTCTCTCTCTCTCATTCTTAGGCATTTGCCATTTCATAATTCACGGGGGGTTTTTTACGCTTTTCCCCCTTCAAAAATCTTGTTTCCTGGTTCTTGCTCTCTATTGGTGTATGCTCCTAGTTTTGTTTAATTCATGGTAATATTTCTTAAACCTAACTCATTGGATTAAATAATTTCCTTGCTTTTCAGTTTTATTATTATTATTTTTCTAATATGGTATCAGAGTAGGTTGGTTTAATCATTTCATGAGTGTGTAGGTAAAAGAGATGCCATATCTTGGTGCACTCCAATATCGGAGACTCTTGAGAGAGTTTATTGGTAATTTATGTTTATGAGAGAAAAATCAAAATTATTTTTTCTCTATTCTAAAAGTTAACTTCAAGATCTTCTTTCTCTATTTATCCTGTTTAATGATTAAATCTTTTAAAAATCTAAGTTATATATTGCTATCATTTGGTATCTTTATTCACATTTCAATATTATATTAAGGATCCTTTTTTATGATATTTGAAATGTTTCCTTTCACATGACTTATTCCTTTTTAGGTTATTCCTTGTTTCTGGCAGTTTTCATTTTTTTTTTATCATTGCATATTTGCATGCAATCTCATTCTCACTCCATTTGTTATTCATTGCATGCATTTTTTTTGGAGCTGTTCTCTATAATTATTCTTAGCATTTCAGTTTTTAGGTATTCAAATTTTTTAGTTTTTAATATATATACATTTAGATACTTCTGTCGAGTCACTTCTTATGAATATATTTTATGGTTTTATGCAAGGTTCAAGTTAAATCCTTTTCTTTTACTAGTCGGATATTTGCGTGAGGAAGTTGATTATATATTGGTTCTTATCGATTCTGAAATTATTTTCAATACTATGTACTTTTGAGAAGTGGAATACAAACAGTTATCATTCTTTTTTATTCTTATGTTATTGCACTGCATGTTAGATCTCCTCCCTTTGGTTCCTCGTGAGGCCATTCTCCTCTTCTTCACAGTTTATATCTTGCAGTATATTCTTTAACTTGAACAGTTTTAACATAGTCAATATAATTTCACAGCATAAATTGAAAATTTGATTATATATTCTTTCACTTGCGCAGCCTTTGTTTTAACTCCCTCCTTATCTCTCCTTTGCATTGTTTTTGGTTTCATCCCAAGCTTCCTTTCCTTACTCCTCTCTCACCTTTCTCTCCCTCACACTCTCCTTGCTTTGTTTGTCTTCCAGCGCAGTCTTCCTGACAGCTCGCCCTCCCTCTCTATGCTCGCTGCCCAAATGTTTATCTTGCATGCATTATAGCAGATAGCGTTGGTTTTTTTATTGTTGGTCCTGTAGCATTCTGTATTCTTATCTTTGGGTTGCCTCTTCTTCTTGGTTTTTTGTGCCTTCTCTTGTTAGCACTGCATTCTGTAGCCTTATTCCATTCCCATATCCTCCTCGACTCTGTCCTCCTCCCAAGTAACCAATTGAATCGCCTCGGCTAGAGATTGTGCATGATCTTGGAAAGTTTTTTTTCTAATAGAAAAGCTCAAATATTTCTTATTTAATTTGTTCCTTTTAATGTTTCAATCTGCATCTTTATCCTTTCAGAGTTATCGATTCCTCTATATAAATATTTTGTGGTTTTATAGTTATTAATCGTTCGTGTATTAAACATCCTTTTAGGTTCATAATATTAACGTTATCTGTTAACAAATAATAGATTAATGTTATTTCTTGCTTATTGTGAGATTGTATCAGTTTAACGTCTTTGTAGTTTTTTTGTTTCCTAACGCTATTTTTTTGCAGAGTTTATCTTCATTTGGTTCCATAAAATCTTTTAGTTCTTTGTGATTATAGCTTCTAACGGTTTCTTGCAGGCTATTTAATTGCTTATGTGTCTTTTGTCATTTTTTTTTTCTATCTCTGTAGAGTAGCACTTTAAGTTCGATCAGTTAATCTAAAAAATTAAAATTTTATAGCTTTCAAGAGATTCTTGTCGTTATCTGTTAATCAATAACAACTTAACAGAGATTTTTTTTGCATTAACTTGTTTTGCATGTCTATATAGCCTTCTTTCATGTTCTTGCTTCCATTTCTCTCTTGCCTTCCTAGTTTCTCGGCTTCTCTCATAGAGCCCTTGCATTAAAAGTTTTTTTTTGGTTTCTGTTAAAGGTTACATTCATTTATCTCCTTTTCTTAGGTGTCTTTAATTCACATCTTTGTGTTTAACTATGACCACCCTAATGCCAGAAATAAAGTTAACTAGTATAAATTATCATGCATGGAAAACTCACATGACCTTCATTTTTAGATTCAGACATATTTTAGATATTGCAACTAATCCCAGTTCAAAACTAGCAGCCTCTGCTCCTCAAGCTGACCAAACTAATTGGCAAACTAAAAATGAGGAAGCACTTGGTTTAATCAGGATCTCCTTAAGTCCTGAATTGTATGTCCTAATTTCTACTTGTACAGAAGCCCATCAAGCTTGGGACATCCTCAAAAACACCTATGACAGTGCAGACGAGACTCAAAAAATTTAGCTTCAAGACCAACTTGAAGACCTCAGGTATACCGACTTTAACTCTGTTGATGATTTCTTGCTCAATTTTGATTCCATTAAAGTCTTACTAACTGGTTTACAAGTTCCTCTTTCTGATTTAAGAAT
>MU225430.1:10638679-10662701 GCA_018584345.1 Thuja plicata
ACACACCTAAACAGAAAAGAAGAAAGTTAGATCCTAAATCAACACCTCATATATTTGTTGGCTATTCTGAAAACACTAAAGGATATAGAGTTTATGATCCTCTTTCTAATAAAGTTCAAATAGCTAGTGATGTCTGCATTTCTAAAAATGGTGTTCATGACTCTTCTCAAATTCCAGATTCTGATTTTAGTCACAGCAACATAGTTCTTATGGAGGACCAACCTCTGTCTCTCAACCCTATTCCTCCTATTTATGTTCCTCAATTTTTTGTTCCTATTATTTATGCTTCTAACACTAAGGATAATGCTAATACTCTTCAAAAGGATAATGATGAGCATAAAGATAGTAATGATACTCCTTTTAGTAATGATTTTGTTCCTTCTTGTAGTAGCAGTAATGATGATGATGATGGTGATAATCTATTTACTCCTCCTAGTAATATTTCTATTCATTCTAGGAGAAATCCTAAATGGTTTAAATATTTACTTAATGAAGGTGATGCTTACATTTCCAAAATGGGTGGACTTAAACCTAGAAGGATAAATTACTACAATTATGCTCTTATGTCTTCTCTTTCTAAATATAATGATCCTCAAACCTTTGATCAAGCTAAACATCAACCACATTGGAACAATGCTATGCAAGAAGAATATGACTCTTTGATTTCTAATAACACTTGGGATCTTGTTCTTTTACCTCATGGTAAAAATTTGGTTTCATGTAAATGGTTGTATAAAACTAAGTTAAATTCCAATAATGAAATTAGTAAATTTAAATCTAGACTAGTTGCAAGAGGCTTCTCTCAAATTGAAGGATTAGACTACATTGAAACCTTTGCTCCTGTTGCAAATATGCCTACCATTAAAGTTGTCTTAGCTTTAGCCTCTAAAATGAATTGGCCTATTCACCAAATGGATGTTAAAAGTGCCTTTTTAAATGGAGATTTGCATGAAGAAATATATATGTCTCAACCTCTTGGTTTTATTAAAAAGGGTAATGAACATTTAGTATGTAAACTCAAGAATTCTATTTATGGTTTAAAACAATCTCCTAGAGAATGGTACTCTAAAATTAATTCCTTCTTCATCTCTCAAGGTTTTGATAGAAGTAAAAATGAATCAAACTTGTATATCAAACATACTAAAAATGACATTGTTATTATTATCTTATATGTTGATGATTTAATCCTTACCTCTAGCTCTACTCCTTTACTTTCTAAAATTAAATTTCAACTCAATCAAAAATTTCAAATGATAGATTTAGGCATCTTGCACTACTTCTTAGGCATGCAAATTTGGCAAACTTCTACAGGCATATTTGTTTCACAATCTAAGTATGCTCAAGATCTCTTACAAAGATTTGATATGACTAATGCTAATGTTGTCTCTAATCCTTGTGATTTAGGAACTAAATTGGAAAATGATACTAACACTCCTTGTGTTGATGCTACTTTTTATAGGCAACTAGTAGGAATTTTAAATTATCTTACCCTTACTAGACTTGACATTTCTTATGGTGTAGGCTTAGTTTCTAGATACATGTCTAAACCTCAACAATCACATTTAAAATTTGCTAAAAGAATCTTAAGGTACATTAAAGGTACTCCAAATTATGCTTTATTTTATGATGCTAATGTTGATTTTACTCTTAAAGGTTATACTGATTCAGATCTAGGAGGTGACCCCAATGATGGGCGATCCACTAGTGGTTACTGTTTTTTCCTTGGTTCAGCTACAATTTCTTGGAAAATTAAAAAGAAACAATCAGTTTCATTGTGTTCTATCGAGGCTGAATATAAAGGCTATACTACTGCCTCTAAAGAAGCACTATGGCTTCAAAGATTACTTGTATATTTGGGCTTACCTTAGCATGACCCCACACCTTTATACTGTGATAATCAAAGTGTGATTGCCTTAGCAAAGAATCCAGTTTACCATGCAAGATCAAAGCACATTGCTCTCCATCATCACTTCATCAGAGAACACATCCAAGACAGGAAAGTGTCCCTCATCTTCTGTAGAGGAGAAGATCAAGTTGTAGATATCTTGACAAAGCCTCTTTCTAGAGAGAAATTCCAGATTCATTGTACAAATTTGGGTTTCAAACCCTTTGATTGTAAACCCCCAAGTAAAGATTAAAGGGGGGTGTTAGAATAAATCTTTCCTTGGTTTTCATATTTACTAGGATAAACCAAGGTATCCTATATGTTATTTTCCTTGTAATTTCTTATTCTATATATTCCTCCTTATGAGGAATCCTACACTTGTCTCACACACTATTGAAATGTGGAATACATAGAAATGGGAGTTACAATGTAACTCCCTCCTCACCTCTCTATTAAAGAGATGACTCTCCTCTCTTTAACACAAGACAAATTCTTCTTCTCAAATATTATTGTATGAGCTTAGCTCTCACTCTTTCTCTCTCTCATTCTTAGGCATTTGCCATTTCATAATTCACAGGGCTTTTTTTACGCTTTTCCTCCTTCAAAAATCTTGTCTCCAGGTTCTTGCTCTCTATTGGTGTATGCTCCTAGTTTTGTTTAATTCATGGTAATATTTCTTAAACCTAACTCATTGGATTAGATAATTTCCCTGCTCTTCAGTTTTATTATTATTATTTTTCTAATAGACTCGCAATTATTTTCCAAATTATCCAATGTCTTCTCATCATTATGGATTATGTCCAAAATATTGTGTACATGCCTTGAAGGGTTTATGCAGTAGCTATACATATTTCCTTTCTCAATGCAAGACCTAATACTAGAGATAGAGGTATCTAATATAATTATAACTCATTTCAGTACTGAGATATCTCCTCCAACTTCTTTTCCATGTATTCTCTCTTAAATTTCATAGTTGTGGCCTTATCCAAAGAAGTTAAGTGAACATAAAAGTCATCAAGGAATTTGTTTAGATTGTCTGTTGTATCATTATCGTAAAATGTGAAAGGTAGGGGTAGAACGTTGTTTATTCTTTCTATAGCCTTGTCCAATACCTTTGCCTTTTTCTATGTCCTTTGTTCTGATCTCTCCTTAGCCTTAGAAAATGCTATGTATGACAACTTCATCATTTCATCCTCATCCATGCCATCAACATCAGTGTTCATAGGTTTAACATTACTTGCCAACAATAGATTTGAGGAAACAGGAATGGATAAATTAGTTTCTTGCTTATCTTCTACCTTGGTCTCATCTTCGTTATGTTGGAATTAATGGGAAGTGGGTACTGAGAGGGGAGGGGTGAATCAGTACCTCTAAAACTTTTGTATCTTTTAACCTTTACCCTTTAGGTAACCCATTGCTTATCCAACCATCTATTCTATACCATCTTAAAGTAAGATATATCAATTCTTTAACTTAATCAAACATGTGAACATTCATAGAAACATTCATGAAAGTAATTGACACATAACATAAGATATGATTATGCAGAAAACTCCTGTTAGGAAGTAAAAACTGTGGTGGGGATGGCACCCACAAATTCTTCACTATTTGCAGAATGGAAGGGGCCGGTTAAGGCTTACAATTTGATCACTTCTGATGATCTACCCTGCTAAGAGTATTTTTGGAAACCTGTTAAAGTCTACTCTATTAAGAGCTTTAGCAACACTATTTAGTGTGCACTCGGTTAAGAGATTTACAGTTGGATGGTTAAATCCACCTTCCTTGAAAGGATTTTTACACTTTTCTTCACTTTTTAGAATGTAAGCAAATTACAATTTGACCTTGTGCATGCAATCTCCTATTTTTTATTATAGATCCATTACAGATTACATGTCTAAGTATATCACCTAATGTGATTGAATAATACCTTTGTTGCTCGGTAGCCTCTGTTCTTGGTTCTTGATAACCAAATTCACCTTTTGTTGTTCTAGTTCTTGAAAATTTCAGTCTGATCCATAGATGTGCTTGTGGGATACATTCATCCTCTCATCCATGATTTTGAATGATTAAAACATCTAGTTATAAGATAAATTGACCTAATCAAGTTTCACGTAAAACAATATTAACTCTAAGATCATAGGTTTACAACTTGACCTTGATCTATCAGTCTATGTGTTTTAAATTAGTTAGACTGATTAAAACACTTACAATAATATTTCTTGTCCCTACAGAAATGGTTTTAAAAACAAATCAAGACTCTATAAATAGAAAAAGATTTTTTTATCTGACGTGGAAGTCAAATCCACTGTTTTCAGGATGTAACTGACTTTCAGTTTCTATCAGTCGGTTATGCTCTGAAGTCAATTAGACTGTCTCTTGGTGTTCCTTGCTTGAACTATATCTTGGTTTGCACTTTGACTGTTCTCTCAATTTGCACTTTGTCCTGCTCTTCGTGTTCTACTGTCGGATTCCTCCTTATCCTTTCCACTTTGCATTTTTGGTTTACACAGAAAACTGTGTCGTCAGTTTTCTTTGTACTTAGCAGTTTTTAGTGATCTTTGTAATCTAAATACTCGGTTTGCTCTTTTTCCTATCTTTCAGTGTAGGCTTACCGAAGGTGTTGTTTGCATACTAATGGAAAAATAATTTCATCACCTTCTTTACCTCAACCAAACTCTCTTGAAGTTATTCTTTGGTTCAACTACCTCAAAGAATACACAATCAATTTAAACCATGAAATAGATTGTATCCTTGTATTTTTGAACTATTTCCTTAGGGATTCTTACTCTTTCCTTCATTTTTATTTAAATAATTTTAAACATTGTGAATAGTTCACCACCCACCCATGTACTACTATATCTTCTATAACCGTTACTTATTTGAATACCAGTTGGTTCACTATCCTTCCATGACTTAGGGTGCATTCTAGGAAACTTATGAACTTTATGAATATAGATGTGTATCAGTAGTGATCCAAACCTGATTTCTTTTGATTTATCTCAGTTTATCTTCTTACCATTCTCCAAGAATTTATGTCTTAGTACTTTGCATAGATTATATTTCACATTCTCCTTCTCCATATTATAAGCCATCATAATAACTCCCACAGAAACTAAATTAGGCCGACTATTATAGTGAAGTTTGCAACTGAAAACCATAGAAACTAATCTCACATCTTGCTAAAATATGTCGGCAATAGTCATTTCCCTCTTTTCCCACTTAGAATGTGTTAGATTTTTATTTATTTCTTCATTTTCTTCTCCGTAATAGGATAATGCCAGTTTTATCCAATCCAATCACATCATGAATCAACTCGCTAGAAATCTTAACAGTTTTCTCACCTATCCATAGAAACTCGTAATGGACTCTGTTGAGAACAATCTTAATCCATTCTTCCTCATCAAACTTGTAGAGTTCCACCATTCACATGATGCTCAGATTCTTTAAATGAGCGAACTCATCTTTCAAAAATCCATCATCCTTAATCATGTATTTCATCTCCTTGTTTATTTCAAATTCTCCCAACGAATTATACTTTCAATGCATGTATGCCTTAATGTCCTTCACATGAAGCTCACCATAGGGTGTTTGTGAAAAACAGCCTTCAGGGTCATCTTTTGTGGACTTGTAGGGGTGTTTCTCAAAATTTTACCTCAATTTCTCACTAACATCAAATATCAATGGACCATCCATAATAGACAAAGTTTGTAGAATATTAAAATACCTTTTACTCAATGAATCAGGGTATGCACACTTAGAATTCTCAGAAATGTTCTAGCCTCTCTGCTTACCACTGTGATCTCCTTTAATTCTGCTTGAATTGTGATTAGATATGTCTAAGGAAGTGAACTTATCCTTCACCATGCCCAAATTGACACATTTACCAATGAACTTATAAGTCTGCAATGATCCAGTAATCCATCTTTCTGGAAATCATCCAATATAGTGTGTATAACCAAGTGATCTCATATATAGACTCCAAACCAATCATTTTTACCATCGACTCACAATAGCTTATTCTGACAAACAGGGGTTGGATAGATTTATGTTATTTCTCCAAAGCTCCCCCTTAAGGTCGTGCTTTTCCATTTAGGCTTAATTAGAAACATTAGGAAAGGATTCAGTAACATCTATTGATTCTCCCTAATCCTTAGTCTCACTATGTTCCTTCACTTTCCATACTTTACCACTGTCCTTGTCTCCTTCGTTCTTAAAATAATTGTCAAACTCATCCATGTATTTTTCCATACTTTTTCCAACATCACCAGCATTTTTCTTCATGACAATAGGTGGTGGTCTTTTTTTCCTTGCAACTCCATTATACCTGCAAAACTTCACTATATGTCCTTGATTGTTACATCTATAACATGTAGGAGATGATTTTTTCTCTTTAACCTGTAACCTGAAATTCCTTGCAATGTGCCCAAATTTTTTTCACTTGTAACATGTAATCTTATCTGTTGTTTCTTCTCTGATGTATGTTAGAATAACTAAGAGGGGGGGTGAATTAGTGGCCTCAAAAATATTCTAATAAATCAACCCAAAAACTTAGTACCACAATTATAAGCCTCTAGTTATCTTCAGTCCTACAAGATGAATGCCTTGAAATAATCTTATCAAATAACTACTGCTCGGAATTCACTGTTAATCATTTTACTTAAGATTTACCGAATAGAAGTGTTGGTCTTTACTGAAATATATTTAATGAAAATGATTACCGATAATCCTGTTTTAGTAATGTGTAAAGCAAAAAACAAAAGCAATGACTCATAAACACATTTGACACATGGATTTTTAATGTGGAAATATTGTTAAGGGAAAAACCACTTGGTACCGTTAACCCAAAATTTTCACTCTTCTGAAGTGAGCTCAGTGAAAATCCAACCCTATTAAAGGTTACAAACACACTATTAGGCATGACCTTGTTAGAGGATTTAAATAGAATAGTTTTTCACTTGATATCTAGCATCTCTATGTTATCTTCATGAACAAACCCTATGTAGTTTGTCACTTGATATCTGGCATCTCTATGCTATCTTCATGACCAAACCTTTTGATACTCCTTGGGATGTATCTCAATATATAAAGGATTTTTAAGTCCATCTCGGTTAAGAGATTTTCATATCCAATGGTTAAATTGAAATAGTAAACAATTTTTTCATACATACAAGTAAACTTTGCATATTTTCAGATCTATTGTAAGCTCATAATACATTTTTGATCAATGTCTCCTTTCAATACCTTTGCTCCACTTCTTTATGCTCGGTGATGTTGTTCTTCTCTATTGCTCAGTGTCTGCAAAAATATAGCTCTATTCTTTAGCTTGATTGATCAAGACTGTATGAAGTTTTTCTTCACCAGTATACCTTGAGCATCCTCTTCTCTATTCACCCCTAATTCACAATGAATTATCTTGTCTCTTTATAGACATGATTTCACTATTTCTAAGTCCTTGACTTTCTTGTTCTTGGCATGATCCGCAATTCTCTCCTTCTTTCTTTAAATATTTACTTCAATTTTCTCCCTTAGATTTCTCCTTGACAACTGGAATAAAATATCTTTAAATCTCTTGCTTATCTTTGGCTTTAACTTGTCGATGAAAACAATATTAATAGCCAGTTAACTCCTTTAGCTCTTGCCAGCTAAGTCTTTTTTCATTTTTGAACTTCAATTCTTTTCGGTGTTTAATTCTTTGTTATCTTGGTCAACACTTCAGTTCTCCTCAGTCATCTCCATCGTGGTTGTTTGTCCATTAGGGTTGTCTATCCATCAGGGTTGTCTGTCTGTCGGGGTTGTCTGTCCATCGAGGTTTTCTGTCTATCGGGTAACAATGTGATTCTTCTTGTTGGTAAGGCTTGTGATTATTCTCATCAGTAAGGCTTGTGATTCTTCTCATCTGTAACTCTTTTCTTGGGTTTCTTGCTTGGGTATCACAGTGACTTTTCTCTCAAGTTTCTCATTCCGTCGGGGTGCACTGTCCATCGGTGTTTGTTGTCACTTAGTGCATACTAAACTTTTATGCATTACTAAAAGCATAACCTTTATCTCTCTTGTTCTTTGAATTCTTTGACATTATGTATATAACCGATTAGATTATATCAATTTTACATCAATGACAATACAATACATTAACTGATTTAATGTCTTGCATTAACTTTTTGTAGCTTGATGATCATCAACTTAACATCTTCAAACATTCAATCAGTTATATTTCATCAATCTCTCCCTTTGGCATTGATGGAAACACACTATATTATCACACTATATTATTACTAATACAATACAAAATATATTAGATGTAGTTCATCAATCTACCAATCTTATTGTTCTATAACTAATACAAATGTCTGGCTCTCGGTAAACTCATATGGCTTAGATTTGTTTCCTGTAGATTACTTTCTTCAATGTTCATTCCCTTCACTGGATAGATGTAGAAGCTTCTGATTTTGTCTCTCCCTTTCATGTAGAATCTCTTCTCTGATGTTGTGTCTCCCTTTAACTATTCCTCTCCTTGATCATCTATTTTTCCTTTGACAGCAATAATAAATCAGCTCTCCCTTATGATAGTTATGATGGATATTTCATATGTAATCTCTCCCTTTGGATATTCTCTCCCTTATAGGTTACATCTCTTTTAAGTTAGATACTCTTTCCCATCTGGATATTATCTCCCTTTGGATGACTCTGATAGATAATAGATATAATCTCTCCCTTTAACAACAATGCCAAATAATCCTTCTATCCTTTTTATAATATATTCCTTGAATTTCCCTATCCATCAGCAATAGAATGACTCTTTTGTTTTGTGCAGATATGTACCTTTCTGTGTACTGATGTATATTTTTAGTCCATCTCTTTGCTTGCATCAACATGAATGATCTTTTATTATGTGTAGGCTAATGCAGCCTCCTAGTTGGCTTACTGACCAATAGACAAGGGTTGGACCCCTAGTCTCTTTCTCAGGTACTCAAATGTATCTTTAGGAAATGGCTTTGTGAATATGTCAGCTAATTGTTCCTTTGATTGAACATATTCTAGTATTGCCTCTTTCTCTTTCTCTTTTTCTCTTAAGTAATGATACTTTATTGCAATATACTTAGTCTTAGCATGCATGACAGGATTCTTAGAAATGTTTATTGCACTGTTATTATCATAATAGATAATCACTGGTTCAATAATTTTCATATTCATACCTTCCAGTAAATGTTTGATCCATGAAATGTTAGAACAGTTTGCAGCAGCAGCCACATATTCTACTTCTGCAGTAGATTGTGAGATGCATCCTTGTTTCTTACTGATCCATGTGACAATTTTTTCTCCCATGAAGAATGCTCCTCCAATTGTGCTCTTTCTGTCATCTAAGTTTATAGCCTAATCAGCATATGTATAGACTTGAAGCTCAAATTTGCTTCTCTTTTATACCATAAGCCATAGTCTTCGGTGTTCTTTAAATATCTCAGAATTCTTTTGACAGTAGTCATGTGTTATTCTTTTGGATTAGCAGAGAATCTTGCAACTATTCCAACTGCATGTTCTATATCTGGTCTGGTATGAAGAACATACATTAGTTTTCCAATCATTGATCTATATAGGGTCTGATTTACCTCATTTGACTTGTCTTCCTTTGTCATCTTACATCCAATAGCCATAGGTATTCCAACTGGTTTGGAATATTCCATCTTGAATATCTTCAGCACCTCCTTGATGTATTTGGTTTGTGTGATATATATGTCTTCATCTTGTTGAATAATCTGTAGACCAAGAAAGAATTTGATCTCCCCAAACATCGACATCTCAAAATCTTTTCTCATTTCATCAAAAAAATATGTACATAACATATCATTACCCTCAAGTATGATATCATCAAAAAATATTTCAGCAATCAAAATGTTATTGTTAGTATCTTCTTTTAAATACAGGTTACTATTTTCACTTGTTCTTACAAATCCAATGCTTATGAGATATGAGTGAAGTCTTTCATACCAGGCTCTAGGTGCTTGTTTCAATCCATACAAGTCTTTTTTTAGTATACAAACCATGTTTCTCTTGTCTGGATCAATAAACCCTTCTGGTTGTTCAATGTATACCTCTTCTTCTAGTATTCCATTTAGGAATGCAGATTTGACATTCATTTGGTATACCTTGAATCATTTGAATGCAACATAAAAAAGTAGTATTTTGACTCCTTCTAGTCTAGGAATGGGTTCAAAGGTTTCTCCATAATCAATATCTTCTTCTTGTGCATATACCTTTCATACTAGTCTTGCTTTATTTCTTGTGACTTCTCCATTCTCATTCAGCTTGTTTCATAATATCTCTTTGGTACCGATGACATTCTTGTCATGTGGTCTTGGTACTAGTGTCCATGTACTATTCTTCTCAATATTTTCTATCAATTCATTCATAGCACTGACACATTCTTCATTCTCTAGTGCAGTATTAACAGATTTGGGACCAAAATTGCAAATTAAACAACTAGTGTTTAGTGACTTACTTCTTTTTCTCATTCCAACCTTCTTGTCTCCTATGATCTGATTTTGTGGATGGTGTTTTCTAAAATACTTGGAAATTATTGGTTCAATTCTTTGTTCATCATTCTAATCATCATCTTGACCTTTATTCTGATCTCCATGGCTCAGAACATCATTTTGAGTATTTTCCTAATTTTTCATATTTGCAGCCTGATGCTTGGGTGCAATGTTATGTTGCTTGGGAATGATACACTATTGCTCAGGCAGAGTGTCAGGTTCTTCAGTGTAAACAAACATGTTGTAGTCTTCTAGTTCTTTTCTTCTTTCCTCATCATTTTTCTGTGTATATTCATCTATTCTGATATTTCCACTTTATATTATCTTGTTAGAGGACTTGTTAAGACATTTATAAGCCTTGCTCTTGGTGGAATACCCTATAAAGATACCTTCTTCACTTTTTGTGTCAAGCTTTCCATTTCTATCATCTTTTGAAATATAACATTGACTTTCAAAGATTCTAAAGTAACTTACATTGGGTGTGTATCCATACCATAGCTTATAGAGTGTCTTTTTGGTATCTTTCTTCAATTGTACTTTGTTCAATGTGTAGACAAAAATAATGACAGCTTCCCTCTAGAATGTTTGAGTGATTCTTTTCTTTATCATCAGTGTTCTTGCACAATCAACAATGGATATGTTTATCCTTTCAGCAATCCCATTTTATTGTGGTGTTCTTGGTGCAGAAACTTGTCTTTTAATTCTATGCTCATTGCAAAAGTTAGTGAATTCATCAGAAACAAATTCTCCTCCTCTATCTCATCTTAATCATTTCAATTCCTTACCACTTTTTTTTTCTACCATAGCTTTATACAATTTAAACATCTTGAATGCTTCTGATTTTTCTTGTAAGAACATAACTGTCATCGTTCTAGAATAATCATCAACAAAGAGAATGAAATATCTATCACCATAGTAGCTCTTTGTTCTCATGGGTCCACATAGATTATTATGGACTAATTCTAGAATATGATTAGATGTATGGGATTTTCTCTTGAAACTAGACTTTTTCATTTTAGCTTTTTGACAATTCTTACACATGATATTCTCAGGCTTTGGCATGCTCGATATAAGCCTCTTACTTTCCTTTTATTTCTTATCTTAATCATGTTGTCAAAATTCACATGACATAATCTATTATGACATAACCAAATGTCTTCATTTCTAGCCATTAAACAAGTGGTGTTTACATCATCAAGATAGAATAGGTTACCTTTTATCTGTTCACCAGTTCTTATCAACCTTCCTGATTCATTGAATATCTTTGCCTTCTTATTCTCAAATGCTACTTGGTGACCTGTGTTATTCTGTTGTGAAACACTCAATAGATTATAGTTAAGTACTTTTACCGAGTATGCATTTTCACATTTGATCAGGTTATTCAACATTATGGTTCCTTTACCTTCAACTAGACAAGGTGTGTCATTACCCATTCTTACTGATCCACGATTATAATACTCAAAAGTTTCAAACTTTTGTTTATCACCGGTCATGTGGTGAGTGCAGCCACTATCTATAATCCAGACATTATTCTTGATAACCTTAGATATGAGTTCAGTCTCTTTATACCTTTATTCTTCATCTAAATCATCCTTCATGGCCACAAATACCATCTCAATGTCTTCATCAGATTTGGTGTCAGTATCTCCTACTCTGTTCTTAGCCATGTAACAAGATTTCTTCCATTTGTCCTTGTAGTCTTGGGTATCTCTTCTTTCAGATTGTCAGTTGCTTCGGTAATATTTGTTGTCACTTCTATCAAACTTATTTTCATATGATCTATAATTACTTTTTTCATCTTTTCTTTTGTTAGGACATCTAGCAGCAAAGTGTCCAATCTCTTTATAATTAAAACATACAAGTGGTAATTTACCTTTGTATCTATGTTTGCCTCTCTGCAATCTTCTATCCATTAGTGCTTCAATCTCATTGAGATCATGGTCATCACTATCATTTCTCATAGTGTGTTTATGCCTTGACTTACTTATTTTCAAAGAAGATTTGAATGCAGACTCAATAGATGGTAAGACACTATTGTCAAAGTTATTCAACTCAAATAAAATCAATCTACCAATCAAACTTTGTAGAGTGACATTATTTTTTTCTACTGCTCTCATTTCTTTTATAGCAAATACTCTAATAGCATATACAGGCAGTAAGGTTCTTAGGATTTTACTTACCACTATCTCTTCTTCAAGTACACCTCCAACTCCTCGAATAGCATTGACTACCTCTTTTATTCTGTAGCTATACTAAGTGATATTTTCTCCTTCTTTCATTCTTAGGTCATCAAATTTACCTTTGAGGTTCTCTTCATTGGCTCTTAGTACATTAGTGTAACCACCTGGATTTGGTCTGTTCTGACTATGGACCCTATTTTCCCTAAGTGTGATCATACCCCCAATTATGTCATGACAATGTTACTTTGGCATAATTTATTTTAAAATCAAATTTAATGTCCTAGGTGATTTTTGTCACTGAATTATATTAACTATTATAGCCATATAATTCAAATCAAATTCAAACATGGCTATAGTATTTAATTATAAAGGAATTAAATAAACCCCTAAATCAATTGTCCACTTGCAAATAACTCATTCCCCTAGCCTATTTAATTTAATTAAAATGGCTATAGTCCCCTTAATTATTAAAAAGCAATAAAATGCTTAAATAATTATTATCCTATTTTTGAATGAATTAAATAAGTTTAATTAATTTCATTTATATTCCCCTAAACCCCAACCTAACCTATCTCAACCACTTCTACCCTGGGTTCTAACCCATCTCAACCTATTCCCCCCATGCTAATCTAATCCTAATTCTAATTCTATCCTAAAACCCCTCCTAATGTTGTCACATTCCATTAGGGAATGATTAACAACTCAACCCACTTGAGAAAGTCAACTTTCTCAAGCATGACTTTTCTAAAGGACCAACTTGCCAAGTTGAGCCTTACACTCTCCCATGCCTCTTAAATGAATTTCATTAATGACCCATTAATGGATATTCCCTCTTTCCCATCCCTCAGTAATGCCCAAGGCATTAATGGCTCTTACACCTCATTAATGACCTTAGGGGCTCCATTAATGAACCTTTTCTCCCCTCTCTCTCTCTCCCATTCTTCTATAAATTGAAGGGATTTGGAGCTCATAATAAGCCTCAAATTTTTAATAGTAGTTTTTTTATGCCAACAATTTGAAGGAATCTCAAAGCATCGTTATGCTACCCATTCCTTCATATCTTCATGCACACTCCATAGTTACTCTCTTATATGGTTATAATGCCCATTTTTAGACTAATATGCATGCTAAAGTAATTAAATAGTTGTTTTAAACTTGAATCTTTCATGCTAGGTTGTTTATGTCACTAGTATTATCATAATCTAAGGGCTATTATGTTATTTTCTACACTCATCCTAGTTAGAAAGCAATAGGTCGATGTTAGGGTTTTATATGCTCATTAACCCTTGTTTCTCACTAACAGAATGACCTATTGAAGTGTTGTGTCACAGGTAATAGGTGCACAAATATACACACACAATTAGCATCTCCTCCATGTACCAGCTTCAATTTGTCCCACATTTGATTTGCAGAGGTGTAGGTTTTGACATCTTCAAATTCAGCATCAAAGAGTGAGGAAGCAATATCTATCATCATAGAAGTATGCTCATTCTTTCCTCTTAATTTCTCAAGTGTGTGAGGTCCTATAGGAAACACATATTCAGTATCCAATTATTGAGTAACATCATATCCAATACTAGATAGGTGGATTCTTATCTTTGTTTGTCATGATGCAAAGTTGTCCTTGTTCAACTTGTGAACATCTCATTTTCTCATCTTGTGATCTTTTGCTTAGGTCTTGAAACCTTCCTTCTAAGAGCACAAGCTCTGATACCAATTGCTAGAATAACTGAGAGGGGGGTGAATCAGTGGCCTCAAAAATATTCCAATAAATCAACCCAAAAACTTAGTACCACAATTATAAGCCTCTAGTTATCTTCAGTCCTACAAGATGAATGCCTTGAAATAATCTTATCAAATAACTACTGCTCGGAATTCATTGTTAATCCTTTTACTTAAGATTTACCAAATAAAGTGTTAGTCTTTACTGAAATACAATAAATGACTTAGTGATTACCAATAATCATGTTTTAGTAATGTGTAAAGAAAAACATGAAATCAATGACTCATTAACACATTTGACACATGGATTTTTAACATGGAAACCCTGTTAAGGGAAAAACCACTTGGGACCGGTAACCCAAAATTTTCACTCTTCTGAAGTGAGCTCGGTGAAGAGTCAACCATGTTAAAGGTTACAAACACACTATTAGGTGTGACCTTGTTAGAGTATTTAAATAGAATAGTTTGTCACTTGATATTTGGCATCTCTATGCTATCTTCATGACCAAACCTTGTGTAGTTTGTCACTTGATATCTGGCATCTCTATGCTAGCTTCATGACCAAACCTTTTGATACTCCTTGGGATGTATCTCAATATATAAAGGATTGTTAAGTCCTGCTCAGTTGAGAGACTTTCTGATCCAATGGTTAAATTGAAATAGTAAATGATCTGTTCATACATACAACTAAACTTTGCATATTTCAGATCTATTGTAAGCTCATATTACCTTTATGATCAATGTCTCCTTTCAATACCTTTTCTCCACTTCTTTCTGCTCGATGATTTTGTGCTTCTCTGTTGCTCGGTGTCCGCAGAAATATAGCTCTATTCTTTAGCTTGATTGATTAGGATTGTATGAAGTTGTTCTTCACCAGTATACCTTCAGCATCCTCTTCTCTATTCACCCCTAATTCACAATGAATTATCTTGTCTCTTTATAGACATGATTTGACCGTTTCTAAGTCATTGACTTTATTTTTCTTGGCATCATCCATATTTCTCTCCTTTCTTTCTTTAAAGCTTTACTTCAGTTTTATCCCTTAGATTTCTCCTTGACAACTGGAATAAAACAACTTTAAATCTTTCGCTTATCTTTGGCTTTAACTTGTCGATGAAAACAATATTAATAGCTAGTTAACTCCTTCTTTAGCTCTTTCTAGGTAAGTCTTTTGTCATTTTTGAACTTCAGTTATTTTCAGTGTTTAACTCTTTGTTAGCTCGGTCAACACTTCAGTTCTCCTTGGGCATCTCCATTGGGAGTCCGTCGGGGTTGTCTGTCCATCAGGTAATACTAGGATTTTGCTCATTGGTAAGGCTTTTGATTCTTCTTGGCGGTAAGGCTTGTGATTCTGCTCGTCAGTAATTCTTTTCTCTAGTTTCTTGCTCAGGTATTACTGTGAATTTTCTCTTGAGTTTCTCTATTCGTTGGGGTGCACTGCCCATCGGTGTTTATTGTCACTTAGTGCATACTGAAATTTTATGCATTACTGAAAGCATAACCTTTATCTCTCTAGTTCTTTGAAGTCTTTGACATTATACATATAACTAATTAGATTATATCAAGTTGAAATCAATGAAAATACAATACATTAACTAATTTAATGTCTTGCAAAAACTTTATGTAGCTTGATGATCATAAACTTAACATCTTCAAACATTCAATCAGTTATAGTTCATCAATGTAATCTTATTTAGTGCTAGATTGATCAGGTTTTCTACATTCTAATTTCTTGTGCCAATATTCATAGCAATTAAAACAATAACAAGAAAAGGTCTTATAAGGAGTTTTACCTCTACAATCCCTCTTTATGTGACCAAATTTTTTACATCCAAAGCATCTTCCTATGAAAGTTCTGATCTTCTCTCTAGGTTTGTCTCTTTTTATATGATCTTCCTATCGATTAGGTGTCTTAACCGATTTACCTTCAGACTGTCTTTCTTGAGACTTTGAGCATTCTTCTTTATCAAAGCCAACTCATGTCATGTCACATTTAAGATTTTTTCTTTCCCTCTATTCATCAATCTTGTCATTGTTTGCATGATGTTTTTCAATGTGATTCTTTGCATCAACAAGTTCTCCCTTAATGATGTTATTATATTTCTCTGATTCCTGATACTTGATTTTTTAATCATCAAGTTCAAACTACATCTTTCCCATCTGTACATTTGCATTGTTCAAGATATCTTCAATTTTTTTCTTTTCATCTTTCTTTTGTTGAATTTATTTAGACATCTGAATATTGGTAACTTCACATTCATGTTTCAATACTTCTTTTTCTTTTTCGAGTTGTTTAATTTGATCAGATGAATCATTATCAGATTCTTCCTGTATCTTTTCCATAAGATCTTTCCTTTGGTTCCTAAAAATTTCAAGTTGTTCCTTAAGCTTCTTAATGAAACCCTCTACCCTTCTTAGTTTGAATTTTAATTCATCATTATAATCTTTTTCCTTATCAAGTTCTTCAAGTGTTGCCTCAAATTTCTCTTCTAAACTACTTGAATATATCTGGATATCCCTCAATCTGTTAGGATTTCTATCCAAGGGCCACAAGATCTGATACCAATTTTTAGGATTAAGCAATAATAAGAGGGGTGGTGAATCAGTATTACAACACTTTATTATAAAACTTAACAAATTCAAAATTAACCAAGAAATTACCGAAGTAAGAATAACACACACATAAAGTAGACAACTCATAACACCATGATTTGTTAATGAGAAAACCCTTGCCAAGGGAAAACCCCAGTGGGGATGATACCCACAAATAATGCACTAAAAGTATAGTGTCCCTGTTAGGAGACCTAGTCCTGTTAGGAGTGGAATATTACATTTAGTACATATCCCTGTCAAAGGTTAGAAACCATGTTAGGGGTATACAATGATCTCACTACTTTTACAATGCAAAACTATTAATTAAAATGATTTATCAAAACATGAACTATACAATAATTTTATATGCTCAAGTATGACATCACAATGCATCTATATGTTTCACACACATCTTCGCATCTCAAAACATCTACTCATATATATTCGATCTCAAAGACTCATCCAGTCAGCTCACAAGTACATCAGAAAATGTGTCCACCACTTAATCAAATATCAAATACATAATTGATGACCATACATAAAAAAAATTAGGGTAGGACCCAAACCAAATCCAAACTAGCACTTCTAGATTCCACATTATACTCCCTTAACCATCGTGACCAATATGCTATGTTTCACTATTGTACTGTCTTCACATAACTTCAAAAATTTGTAACTTTGTCTAGTCAAATCCAAAATGAAAGCGACCTTGACTCAAGTTCTACTACATCCCATAGTACACTCCTCTAATCTCGCATGACTTAGTTTGTTACATACATGTGGCGATGATGAACAATGAATTATTTTATGATCTGATGATGTGTATTAATGATTGGATGTGATGATATGGCATCACATTGATTGATGTTATTGTATGGAGAAGATTCTTGAGGAATTTTAATTGTAGTCAAAATATGTTTAATTCCTTGGCTCAATTTTATATATAAATCGTTGTATAGGCTGACGCAGTCTTGGAAATATTTGTTGTGTATTTAATTTTGGTTTTTGGCTCATTAGATTTGAGTAGGATGCTTTGTGATTTCATTTTAGGTTTTGATCAAGGTGGTGGACTTAATAGTTATTTATATAATGGTTGAAGTTCAATGAAAAGTGTGTTTATCATGTGTATTGTGAAAGTGTGGTGTAAGGTGCATGTTGTGATCAATCCAAGGAAGAGTTAAGTATGCTAAGAAGAGATTTTATGCTTCAGTAGATCTGATCAAGAAGAGGTGGTGCTATTTTTCAGATCATTGTTGTTGTTGTTCCCTAATAGTTAAAGCTATGCGTGCTAAAAGTGGCCTTCTTAATTAGCAAAACACTTCAACATAGTCATTATACTTTAGTTTCATATAGGAATGAATATGAATTCATTCATCCTGCATGTCTGAAAGAGTCAACCTATTGCCTTCTAGAAGGAAGGAGTGTGAGCTTGCTCTCAGATCATTGCAAGCTCAATGACTACACACTAACCTAAATGAAGGATTTAAAAGCTATATGCTGAAAGTAAAATGTTGATTAATCTAAATGATTATGCAATTTGTTGTTCATCCAAAGTTGATTAAGATTCATTTTAGAAGCACCAAATTGAAATATGAGAGATTCAGTTTTAAGCCCAAAACAAAGTGTGCTCTAATTTAGATTGATTTGCATGCTTTGAAAGTAATAAAACAACAATATTAAACAAATGAATGCTAAAATGCTAAAAGATAAGATGAAAATGCAATATAATAACATTAATAAAAAATTAGGATCCTTTGTGAAAGAAAAGAGTTTCTCTTTTATAGAAATCTCTCTCGAATCGACGGTCGAGATTGAACAAAAAGAGTGGCTCAAATTCGATTGAAGAAGCACAATCCATGTGCAAGTGATTCGATTGGTCGAGAGAGTCAATTGACTAAACTGACTGATTAGTTATTTTGGAAACTTCCAAAATCAGTTCACAGTTAACTGAAATGCTTCCAAAATGATAAACAGTGGAGAATCAGTTAACTGAGTAGAACTGGATTGTTTCCATTTTGATAAATCAATTAACTATATTTGATAATGTCATATGCATTTTTAATAAATTAATTGATTTTGAATACACATTTATGTTTTTATAATTAATTTAATTTCTTTTTTATTTAATTGACAATTTTTTATTTTTTATTTAATTAATATGTCATAATATCAATTAAATAATTAACATAAGGTTTATTTGCCAATGTATAATGATTTTAGGAATTAATTAATTAATCAAGTAAGATGATCGATTAGGACCTAGGGTTTAGGTCAGATCAGTTTGATTTGATGAATTGCCTGTTTGATTTAGGAATTAGAATAATAAAAATTAGGGTTTCTTGATTAAATGTTAAGATTGGGGGTCTAGGGTTTAGGTGACCATTTTTAGGTGATTACATTTGCCCCTCTTTGAATTGATGTGCGATCAACGCATTGATTCAAAGACTTGTTAGCGAGAAGACCCAGAATAGTTTGATTTGAAGTGATGAAACCATTCTTTTGAAGAAGAAGAAGACTGACTTCGACCTTGATTTAACAAAGATCGATCAAAAGATATAAATAGAATGCTCAGTTTGATTTGAAGCAATGAAACTGAACATCTATCAGGAACTCTTAAACCTTTTTGATTGGTTTGAATGAATAACCAGTTTGATTTGAAGCGATGAAACTTATTATCGTTAAGAGATTTGATTAGCAAGCAATTTGACTTGATTTGAAGCGATGTGGCCAATTTGATCAATGTATCTAGTTTCAATAATGAATAGCCCATATAAGACTGATCTTGTCTGGTTTCGAGTGTATCCACCACTGTATAAGACCACTGATTAGGTTGCCTTTTATTTAAGATGATCTCAACTTGATTTGATGTGATGAAGCTGAGATGCCCCAAGTGATGGGGTTTTGATTGAGGATGTGATCACTAGAATGTTGATGTCTCGATCCTGCCCTCTCAGGAGCAAAATCAAAATATGGCTAGGTGCCCCAGTGATGAGAAGCAATTCAATTGATTAGACAATTCAAGAAGAAACTAAGCTGATTAGAAAGAGGTCCCACGTGGTTAGGAAAAAATATGTACTTGATCAGAGGTCATGTTTGACCGAGATTGACCAAAAGTAAGATACATGAAGTGATTAGAAGAAAAGCATGAGAGATTTCTATTGGTTGTGCAAGTGGTCAAATTTAGATTTCAATTTTGAACCTAAAAATAAAATCAGGACAGTTGATTTAGCAAGGGATGTCATGAACACTTGATGATGAGAAGATTGATCGATTAGAATCTCAGATCCTTCACATTGGATAGAGATAAAGTTATTATGCTGATTTCATCACTATGCAGATGCAGATGCAAAACTAACGTGAATGCAACCTAAGGTGTAGTCACTGAGCTTTAGCATTGAAAATTTTCATCATTAAGCATTTTTGGAACATCGGAGTCGATACTATCCTTACTGGTGCCACTGTGACCATAAGAATATGAATATGACTTTCATCGGATAAGATATGGGAAATTAACATAAGCATCAAGGCACAACAGCCGAGATGACCTGAACATTATTTCCAGTTGATGTTGCAAGAGTACACCAGTATCTAGGCATTCAAAGCCAAGATAACCATGAGTGTGCGCTTGTGTAAACAAACAGATAAATAACAAACAAGGAGACAATACCGACCTCACCTTGGCGTAAAAATAAAGAGGATCGAGGGATGTGAGGATTTTCTGCCTTAATGCAGGAGCTCTTACCACATACACCCAGTTTATTTGACATTGATGGATCATTGGGACCACACCAACAAGTAGTAGACAAAGAAAAGATTAACGAAATCAATGAGAACAGGTAGCATACAGATAAAAGTTTAGCATACTTCAACTAGTTTCAAAGTATTCAGATGTGTGTATGTATGAGGTGTTGAGAAACACCGTTGTGCTTGTGAATGTTTTGTGTTTGATTGCTATCGATTTGTTCTTTACGTTTGTGATATCCAATGTGTGTTAAGAAACATAGATGTGTCCAAAGATAGTGTTAAGAAACACTGTTGATTATGGTGTTCAGAAACACCTGCTTGCATTAGTAGTGAGTTGTCCTTTAGAAATGACAAGATTACTAACTCTGGTGTAAACCAAAGATGCGATCAAATTGGGGACCCATGCCCCTAGTAGAAAATGGCAATAACTGACTTGACTCATGCAGCGAGGAAAAATACAATTTGATTTCCCCCAGGTTATGACTCTGGATCCATTTCAAGCCAGGAGGGTTCTCAGAAGAATCAGAGTGTCACGAAAGTGACTAAAAGATATGTACAAACTAAAGCAAAGGATTGATGCCAAAATTGAGCATTGATAGATGGAGCGCTGAGTACAAGAGGCACCTATTTACTAGGTTTGCACCTTCTTGGCAAAGATTCTTGTTTAGTATAAATTGACTTGATTTAAAGTGATGAAGCCAATTTGATCAATGTGCCTGGTTTCAATAATGAATATCTCGTATAAGACCGATCTTTCTGGTTTCGAGTGTATCCATCAATGTATAAGACAATTGATTGGGTTTCCATTTGATTTATGATAACCTCAACTTGATGTGATTTGATGAAGCCAAGATGCCCCAAGTGATAGGGTCTTGATTGATTGAGGTGATCATTGAAAACCTGGTAAGCATGCCTCTGTCGCCATCCTTTTTTTTTAATTTTTTAAATTTTTTGTATTTTTCCATTTTTTTTATTTTTTTGATTGATGCATCAAGGCGCCTATTGCTAGGTTTTCACCAAGATGATCATTTTTTCAGGACTTTTTCCAATTTTTAGGTTTTTTTCAGGACATTTTTCACTTTTTAGATTTTTAGAGATTTACCAATCTCAAGCAAGATCACATTGGTTTTCCCCCAATGTCTAGCAAGGTAGAGGTCATTACAGATGGATTAGAAAGTTTATGGATGAGTCAAAAAGACTATAATGGATGAAGAGAGTGAATGCGACCCTCAAGGACAGTCTCTTCAAGTTTACCCAAGCTAGGGAAAAAATGAATATCGCAATGTAGGCTCATGGAGCAGTGCTGGATAGCATATAGGACAATGACCTGATGTCATGAAAAGCATGGAGTCCAAAAGAGTGGACATGTCAAGAGACTTTTAAGAACTTTTTTTTCCATTTTGATCAAGACCAAGGGGTCAATAGGATAGGATAGGATAGGATAGCATGATCATGATAAAGGGTGATGGATGAGATCAAGTGAAGGTTTTGGGATCATGGCAAGAATTCTTAGAGATGGGAAGGATAGGCTTAGGAAAGAAAGATCATGATAGGGTTCCCTGGATGAGAGAAAGTGAATAGTTTGATGGAAAGGATAATGAATGTTAGGATATATAGTGTTTGTGGATAGGCTCAATCTTGTCAAGATCCCCAGAAGGAACATGGATGCTCACGAGCTAAATGGATGTAAGACATGATAGATACGATGATATGGAAGGAAATTTCCCCCACGTGAAGAGTGCAAGTAGGAGGAATTATGCATGACGCCTATTTTCTAGGTTTTCATTATGGTACTTATCCAAGGCACCACAAGAAGTGGTTTTCACCATAGGACGAATTGATTTATCTTTACTTTTGCTGCCAAGGTTCCTGTTTACCAGGTTTTCACCAAGGCACTTTTTCTTTTCTTTTCTTTTCTTTTTGTACTTTTGATTTTATGGAGGAACTATAGCTTTGTGCTCTTTAGATAGTGTTCCTTTGAAATGTATGCTATGATAGCCCAAGGCCACTGAAAGTATGCTCAAAGATGCTGATAGGGTGATGGTAGAAAAGAATGATATGGAGGATAAGGAAGATAGTAGCCAAGGATTTATGTGAAGGATTGGATAAGAGGGATGGAAGGATATGGTGATAAGATCAACATCGACACACCCCTTGAAGGGTAGTGGACAAATGGAGGAAAAATGGATGGAATAGTTTGAGGCTTTGATGTATGAGTGTATATGGATCTTGGTATACGAGGACCCAAGATGGATGAAGTATTCAAGGTAATGGATTTTGGGACATGAGGACCCAAAATAGAGTTAGAAGATGGGATAAATTTAGATGGAGATGAAGTGGAAGACTTTGGAAGCTTGGATGCCAACTCTGACTTTTCCTTTTTGTTCAAGCCTTTTAAGAGAGACTTGGGAATCCACATAACTTTTGATTTTATTTTTCTATCCAAGTCCTTTGGAAGAGACTTGGGAATCCACATAGCTTTTGATTTTTCTTTTCTTTTGGATGATTTAGAATGTAATTAGTCCATGATGGATTTAGGAACCCATATTTTCTTTGATATTATTCTTTCTTTGGACTGAGAATGCAATTCTTCCATGATGGATTTAGGAACCCATATTTGCTTTGATTTTAATCTTTGCTCAGTGGACCTTTGCGGTTTCTTTGTAGTCACATGTCGATTAGATGGGACATAGTGATCTTCATATGTAAGTGGATTCTTGGATTTATGATTTCTTCATTGCACATCCAAATTGCTTCCAAAAGACTTCAGAATTGTGGATGAATAGGACTGATATGACTGGTTCCCACGGATTGGTTGATAAGGAGATTTCAATGATGTATGTCTTTATTGATCTTGATAGGGGATAGGATAAGTGGATGACAAGCTAGTAGTTAGAGGCATGGTGGATGGAGGGATATAAGGACCCAATATAGATGGAAGGTTTGATGGTTTCTGATTTGACTTATAGGGACCAAGGATGGATTTGGAGGATAGTGAAGGATGATTCTTACGTTTGAATGCAGGGATATAAGGTGTGGAAGTGATATCAACATCTTTAGAGTTAGCTGCATTGCCAAGGTTCTTCTCATTTGAATTCATTTGTATATCAATAAATGCATGAGTAGCTTTGATAGGAGCAATTGAAGCTTGAGGAGATTTATTAATCTGCAAAGGATTTAGAGGAATTGTGTTTTCTTGAAGTGGATATGGAGGAGCATGACAAGGAGATGATGGGATGCTCTGTGTAGACGTCCAAAATCATCCTTATATTAATTTAATTAATATTCCCATAACACTATAATTAATTTTAAATTAATTATATCTGTTATATTCTTCTATCTATTTAATTAAATTTATTTAGTTAAATATG
>MU225430.1:10690044-10716586 GCA_018584345.1 Thuja plicata
GAACAGATTTCATCTAAAGAAAGGTACAAACAAAACTCCCTATGATTTGTGGTATAGTAGAACACCATATGTTAATTATTTCAAAATCTTTGGGAGTAGATGAGCTACATTAAAAGCGATGAAAATTTTGGAAATTTTGATCCAAGAAGTGATGAAGGGATATTCTTAGGATATTCCTCTAAGAGTAAATCTTACAAGTGTTTGAACAAAAGAACAAATAAGATAGTAGAAATTGCTAGTGTAATAATAGATGAATTTGCTGAAAAGAATGATGAATCCAACAAGAAGGAACCTAAAGACTATCATGGGTTTGTGTATGTACAATTGGTGGATCAGGAAACTACTGATGAAATGATGGAAAGACAGGTCAATGAGATGGAATCGATAAAAATAGTTGAAGGAAATCCTAGAACTGAATCGGTATTCCCTAAGTATGTAAAGTTGAATCACTCACCTAATCCAATTATTGGAGACAAAAATGCAGGTGTGTTAACTAGAAGAAAGGAAAGAGAAGATACATGTTTTTTATCTTAATTTAATCCCAAAATAGTGAAATAAGTATTGAAAGAAGAAGATTGGGTCAAATCTATGGAAGAATAATTGGAACAGATTAAGAGGAGAAAAACTTGTACATTAGTGCCCAGACCAGTGGACAAGAATGTGATTGGTATGAAATAATTTTTTTAGGAACAAGATAGATGAGACTAGTGAAGTGATAAGAATCAAGGCAAGGTTGGTCTGCAAAGGATATGCACAAGAGGAAGGCCTAGACTATGGTGAAACATTTTCACCTGTGGCCAAACTTGAAGGTGTAGGAATATTTCTTTCTTATGCTTCTTACAAAGGATTCAAGGTATATCAAATGGATGTTAAGTCATCTTTTCTTAATGGTATTTTGGAAGAAGAGGTATACATTGAACAAACTGAAGGATTTTCTAATTTAGAAGGTAATAATATGGTGTGAAAATTACATAAATATTTGTATGGATTGAAACAAGAACCTAGAGCATGGTATGAGAGGTTTCACTCATATCTAATTCAAATTGGTTTTGTCAGAAAAAGTGACAATAGTAATGTGTATTTGAAGATAGAGAAAGATGAAAGATTGCTAATTGCAGAGATATTTATAGATGATATCATTTTTGGTGGTAATGAAGAGTTGAGAAGATCATTTGCAGATGAGATGAGGAAAGAATTTTAGATGTCTATGATTGGTGAGATCAAATTCTTCATTGGATTGCAAGTTCAATAGATTAAAGATGGTATCTACATAATTCATTCCAAGTATGTAAGAGAAATACTAAAGACTTTTGGACTAGAGGACTCAAAACTAGTTGGTACCCCTATGGTAATTGGTTACAATTTGCCAAAGGAAGATGATTTTAAAGAAGTGGATGAGACACTTTACAAGTCCATGATCGGTAAGCTAAAGTATGTTGTACTTAGTAGACCTAATATAGCTTAGGCAGTTGGATTAGTAGCTAGATTTTTTTCTAATCCTAAGGAATCTTATATGGTTGCAGTGAAGAGAATCTTTAGATATCTTAAGGGGACTGAAAATTATGGTCTCTGGTATGGACATAAAGGTGATTTTTATTTTAATGTGTTTACAGATGTTGATTGGAAAGGTCATGTTGATGATCAAAAGAGCACAAGTGGTGGTGCATTCATTCTTAGATAGAGACTTGTATCCTGGAAAAGTAAGAAGCAAAATTGTATATCACAGTCAACAACTGAAGCTGAGTATGTTGTTGCTACAATTAATTGTCCTCAAGTAGTGTGGGTTAAGTAGATTCTGGAAGGAATGCATGAGAAGGTAACTGAACCAGTGTTTACTTATTGTGAAAATACAAGTGCTATTAACATTTCTAAAAAATCAGTGATGTACTCTAAGACTAAGCACATAGCTATCAAATATCATTTTCTTAGAGAATAGGTATAGGAAAAGGAAGTAAGGTTGGAGTATGTGCCAACTAAGAAGAAATTTGATGATATCTTTACTAAGACATTTCCTAAGGATACTTTTGAGTACCTAAGAGGTAGGTTAGGGGTCATTCCCTTATCTACTCTAAATTAAGAGAAGATGCGATTGCATCAATCCAAGTGTATTCATTGAATATTCTTATGTGTGGATTGATGTTGTGAAGCTACTCCTTAAGGGGAGCAGTTTGTAATGTTCTTTGGTTATTCAAGTATTGCAGAGGTAATATCATGTGTTTTTGGAACCTTTGGCATTGTTGTCAAAGGGAGAGAAGATGTATGTTAAGAGGGAGAATATATATGTTCAGAATAGAAGATGTGAAGATATATGAGTGAAGTCTAGTGAAAGGGAGAGTAAGTGCAGAACATATTAAAGAAAGAAGTGGAAACATTTTTCTTCATGTTTCAAGTTACATATGTTGATGTATTATATTGATGAAGAAAGTGTTTCCATGAATGATGAAGCATATTTGGTGAAGCATAGAGTATTGCTTGCATCAATGCCAAAGAGAGAGATTATTGGCATATCTAATGCAGTGATGGTAAGTGTGTTTTGGTGATGAAATATTGATTTGATTACAGGATGATCATATATTATATTGTCATTTATATCAACTAGTGAATTTGTTCTCCTAGTATGTTGTTAAGCATATTTGTGATGGATTATGAGTTTCAGTGAGTTTCAGTGGTTTCTATCTTTAAGGGAGACCTAGGTATGTCTCTGGATGTCAAATGCATGAGCGCTACTACTAAAGTAATTTTATGTGAGATTTCTAATCGAATGAAGTATAACAGTACAACTGCTAGAAAAATTGATGACAAGTGATAGATGATTTGAATGTCGTGTCAAATCTATATTGTATCTTGTGATGCGGTCATAGGATATGGTGATCAATAGTGTTTAGATGCTACAGACGCAATTAAAACTACTTTGATTGATCAGTAAGAAGGTTAAGTGATCATTGAACAGAAATAATGTTATTCAATAGGTTAAGTGTTTATGTTCTTGAGCTACCAATGGAAGATCTTGAATCAGTGATCAGTATTGATGCGACGGTGATTAATGATGAATTATTTATGATCTGATGATGTGTATTAATTATTGGAGGTGGTGATCTTGCATCACATTGATCAATATTATTATGTAGAGAAGATTCTTGAGGAATTTTAATTATAGTCAAAATGTGTTTGACTCTTTGGCTCAATTTCATATATAAATTATTGTATAGGTCAACGTCGTCTTGGAAATATGTTTTGTGTATTTAATTTTGGTGTTTGGCTAACTGGATTTGAGAAGGATGCTTTTTGATTTCATTTTAGGGTTTGATCAAGGCGGTGGACTTAATAGTTCTTTATATAATGGTTGAAGCTCAATGCAAAGTGTATTGATCGTGTGTATTGTGCAAGTGTAGTGTAAGGTGCATGTTGTGATCAAGCCAAGGAAGAGTTAAGTATGCTCACAAGAGATTGTGTGCTTCAGTGGATCTGATCAAGCAGAGGTAGTGCTATTTTGTAGATCATTGTTGTTGTTGTTCCCTGATAGTTACATCAATTGAAATCCCTTAATAGGGTAGATCATAACATATATTTATAGTAAATCCTCTAACAAGGTGACACATTATCTTGTGTTTTTATGTCCTCTAACAAGGCTATTGTTAACATGGTAAAGGTTCTAACAAGCCTAAGTTAAATCCCTTAACCGGGTAGCACCTAACAGTGTTGTTATAAACTCCTAACAGTGTTAAGATCCTCAAGGGGCGTACTTTAGAAGAGTACATTATTTTAGTGGGTACTAATTCCCACCGTGGTTTTTTCCCTATTTTGGGTTTCCATGAGATAAATATGTGTGTCAAATTTGTGGATGATCTTGGATTCTTAAGTTTTTCATTTAGTACTATTAAGGTTAATCTTGTAAATGGTGACTAAAGTTTAGGTGGTTGTAAAGTTGGTTGATTTGGTAGATTGCCGATTCACCCCCCTCCCCCTCTCTTAGTAATTTGATCTCAAGTATAACATAAGGAATTAGGAACCATTTGGTTGTGTCTCTTAGACTCTGTCCTCTTGAATGTCTCTATAGAAAACAACCTACAAGCTATGGAGAAAATAGGTGATACCTATCAAACTAACAATTTTTTCTAACAAGCAATATTTGAAAAGGAATTTGTATTCTTTGAAAATGAAAGAGGGTGACTCCATTATTGAACATTTGAATGCATTTAATTTGATTCTAAGTCATCTTGCTTCAATAGATGTTAAGATAGAATATGAAGATAAATGTATCTTGTTGATTTGTTCTTTGCTTAATTCTTGGGAAAATCTAGTCATTGTTATGTGTAGTGGTGGTTGTGAGCCTAAAATGGATAATATAGTTCCTCTTCCTCTTTCAAAAGTGATGAGGAGAAAGAATATGAATGTTGGCTCCAAAGATGCCTTGCATGTGTGAGGAAGGCCTGAGGAGAAAGAGGCTAAAGAGGATAAGAAGAAGAAGTATAACTCAAAAGGACATTATAAGACCCCCAAAAATAGTGGAGTGAAGTGTTGGAAATGTGGTAAGAGATCACATGTGAAGGAGTGCAAAAATAAGAAAAAAGAGCATTGATACTTCCATAGAAAAGTCCTAAGATGATGGAAATTTTGATGCTTTACTTATTTCATCTAATTTTGGTAGTAATGATGCTTGGATTGTTGATTCAGGTGGTTCCTACCATATGAATCCTAAGGAATATGATGGACCATAATTTTTTATTTCTCACAGCACCTTAGTGAAGATTGTTGGCAAAGGAAAGGTAAATTTATGTTTCAATGATGGGAGGATTGTTTCCATTGATAATATTTTACATATTCCAGATCTTACAAGAATTTTACTTTCAGTTTCCAAGTTGACTGATTCTTGAATGCATGTGACAACTGATAATTCTAGATGTAAGTTGGTAAGGGGAAGTTTGGTAGTTGCTAAAGGATCTCGTACAGGGACTTTGTTTAAGTTGCATGCTTCTACTCTTTTTAATTCAGTTTTTGTAACTAGGAATGAAAATGCATGTATGTTTTGGCACCATATATTAGGTCATATTTGTGAAAAAGGTCTTAAGATACTCTAGATAAGAAACTAGTTGAGGGGATTTCTAATTATTTTGTTAGTAAGAGTGATTTATGTGAACACAATGTGTTTGGTAAACAAAATAGATATTCATTTCCTAAAGGATTAAATAAAGCTAAGAGACTTTTAGAGGTTATTCATTTGGATGTATGTGGTCCATTGTATGTTGACTCTTTGAATTGATCTCACTATTATGTTTCCTTCATTGATGATGTCTCAAGATATGCTTGGATTTATTTTATGCATTCAAAATCTGAAGTTTTCACTAAGTTTAAGTAATTTAAGGCAATCGTTTAAAAGAAATCAAATTATAAGATAAAAGTATTGAGATTTGACAATGGGGGTGAATATTTATCTAGGGAATTTGATGAGTTTTACAAACATGCAGGGATTTTTAGGCAAAATACTACACCTTACACTCCCCAACAAAATGGGGTAGCAGAAAGAATGAACCATACATTAATGGAAAGAGCTAAGAGCACGTTAAGTAGTGTTAAGTTAGATTAATTTTTTTGGTCATAATCTATTGGTACTCCTTGTTATTTGATTAATAGATCTCCTTCTAAAGCTCTTGTTGATAAAACTCCTGAAATGTGGTTTGGTAAAAAGCCTGCAGTTTCACATTTAAGGGTCTTTGGTTGTGAGGCTTTTGTTCATGTGCCTCAAGAGAATAAATCTAAATTGGATCCAAAAGCATAGAAATGCATCTTTGTAGGATATGGTGAGAATGTAAAAGGTTATAAACTTTGGAATCCTCTAACCTGAAAAATAAATTTTTCTAGAGATGTGATTTTTAGGGAATTTAGAGCTAACTCAAGTGAAGATCAACAAAAGGAAAAGCCAAATGCAGTGCATTTTGAAACTAAGAAATAAGATGCACATGTGGAAGAACAAAGGGATGGACAAGAAGATGGAGAAGAATAAGAGAGTTCAAGTGAAAGTTCAAAAGATTCAGTTGTGATAGAAGAAGTTGATCATAATGAGGAAGAACCTCTTACTCCACCTTTGAGAAGGTCCACAAGATAATGGAATCCAGTCGACAGGTATAGACCAGTACCAGATTTCCGTTGTAATTTTTATTTACATTATACTAATGATGAACCTAGATCTTACAAGGAGGCACTCTCTTCTGAGATGCAATTGGGTATTTAAGAATAAATTTGGAGCACATGGTCATTTAGAGAGGTATAAGGCTGGATTGGTGGCCAAGAGCTACTCCCAGAGAGAAGGAGTTGATTTCAGTGAAATATTCTCTCTTGTTGCTAAGTTAACTTCTATTAGATTCATATTATCTATTTCTCATACTTATGATTTTTAGATAGATCAAATGGATGTTAAAACATCTTTCTTGCATGGGGATCTTGAAGAAGAGATTTAGATGTGACAGCCTGATGGTTTTGTTGAGAAAGGGAAAGAAAACTTGGTTTGTAGGTTAAAGCGGTTGGTGTATGGTTTGAAACAGTCACCCAAGATGTGGTACAAGAAGTTTGATTTTTTTGAATTATATTTGGGTTATATTATAAGTGAATAAAATATCTATGTTTACATTAATATTATTCATGATGAGTTATTAATTATTGTCTTGTATGTTTATGACATGTTATTTATTGGTAACATGAAGGCAATGATTAAAGAGCTTAAAGCTCAGCCTTTTGCCACATTTGATATGAATGACTTTGGGGCTGCTAGATATATTCTTGGGATGGAAATTAGAAAGGATCGGGTTCATATAATGGTTTGGTTATGTCAGAGTAAGTATGTTGACACCATTTTTTAGATATTTAAAATGCAGGACTGTAAGCCAATGAGTATTCCATTTTTGGTTGGTACTAAGTTGAGTTTACGCGTGTTTCCTAAATGTGGTGATGATATTGAAGAAATGTCTAATGTTCCTTATGCTATTTTTTTTATAGTTTAATGTATACAATGGTTTGTACTAGACCAGATATAGCCCAAGAAGTGGGAGTTCTAAGAAGGTTTATGTCTAGCCCTGGTAAAGAGCATTGGAATTTTGTTAGAACGGTTTTAATATATTTTCAAGGTACTTTTGATTACTATTTGGTTTATCATGGTACTGATGATTTGGATAATTCATTGGACATATAGTGTTTTATTGTTTCATATTGGGCAGGTGACTTGGATAGACACAAGTCCACAAGTGGCCATGTGTTTACATTGTTTGGAGGTGCAATGAGTTGGATGGGTAAAAGATAGCCTATAGTTTCATTTTCCACCGCTGAAGAAGAGTATATGGTTGCTACACATTCCTCTAAGGAGATAGTTTGGTTAATGAGACTTGGTAATGGTATTAGTTTTGATTGTAGGACAATTAGAACTGGTTGTGATAGTCAGAGTACCATATGTTTGGCCAACAATCCTATGTATCATGTTCGTACTAAACATGTTGATGTTTAGTATCACTTTGTGCGACAAATAGTTGAAAATAGATAGGTCTTGGTTGAAAAAATTGACACTTTGGATAATGTTGCAGATTCTCTCACAAAGCCTATAACCACGGATAAGTTCTCTTTGTGCAGGAAGGCTATGGGCCTTGATCACTATGCTTCATTCGTATTTTTTATCTCTATGGGGTAATTTACAATGTATGATGTCAAGTGGGAGAATGTTAGGATTTAGGTTCTATCAACCTTGTAAACCCTTAATTTATTGTTTTCCTAATAGCTTTTGTAATTTTCCCATAAGAGGTTGAATCGTTTAACCAACAGTGGTGAAAGAGATCGTGTAAAGGAAAAATTACTTTTATCATTTGTCATTTTGGAAAAAGAAAAAATAGCTAGGTGTCCCCTCTTGGAATTCTCTATTTTGAGGTATTTGGATACTTGTAAGAAGTTGTAAGAGTGACAATTATGACAGCTGTCATAAGATTCTATGACAACACTTATGACGGTTTATAAAAGCTTCCTTACAAAGGTGGGCATGCATGAGAGATGCCTTATGATAGTTGTAAGAGCATATATAAGAGGTTATTTTTGGGGGTGGATGTGATTTTTTTCCAGGTGGTTTTGTTTCTTGTTATTTTATGATACCACAATCGTATCCATCCTCACAAACTCCTATAAATTGGGACCTTAAGCTAGATTTATTCATTCAATGTTGTTCTACACAGGTCTACAGAGAATTCTATTTCTTATGTATTCTTCATTGGATTAGTAATATACTTTCCTCTCTTTTTGTGGTGGATTTGTTTCCAAAAAGGGTTTCTCCATGTAAATCTGGTGTTTTTTATGTGCAATGGTTTTCTAGTTCTTGTTTTGTATTCAGAAATCACTTTATTAAGGGTTAATCTTTGGTTTTAGATTTGCATAAATAATCAGTTTAAGTTATTATCATAAGCTTTCTTCACCATTTTTACAACATCCAAGGAGGACATATCTCTACATTACTTCCTAAAATTATGAAAAATGCAACCTTTACTACTCTTACTAAGAGAAACAATCGCATCATTCCAAGAGACATAAGATAAATAGTAGTTCTCCTCCTATAAAGATGCATCTCTCTTGTGCATATAGTTTGGAAAAGGTGGGAAAATAACCCCTAACATGGCTCATAGATACTCAAAAAGTATCCATCGCTAATGCCTTAGTAAAAATATTTTCCATTTATTCCTTAGTGGGTACACATTCCAATTTAACTTCATTTTTAACAACTTTCGCTCTCAAAAAGTGATACTAGATATAAATGTGTCATGTCTTTGAATGCATCACTAAATTCTTTGAAATATTGTTAGCATTTATGTTATCAAACATTATTGAAATAGCTTCATCATAGATTATCTTTGTAACCTTAAGTTTTTGTTTCATCCACATTACCTGAGTATAGTGTGATGTTGATATAATGTATTCTACCCCTACAATAGATAATAAAACTAAATCCTATTTTTTAACTTGTCCAAGAGACGAGTCTATCTCCCAAGAAAAATGCACTGTCACTTGTAATTCTTTTGTCATTTTTACATCCAACCCAATCAGAAATAGTAAATGTTTTCAAAGAGAAATCGCTATATTTTTTTCTACCACAATCCAAAATTTGGAGTCCCTTTCAAATATATGAATATCCTTTTTATTTCCATCTCATTAGATTGCTTTGGATTAGTTTGATATATGGAGGCCAAACAAACTACATGCATAATCTCGGGTCTTGAGGCAATCAAATATAGCATTCCTCCTATCATAGATCTATATATATTATTATCAACTCCTAGAGATTCATCATTTTTTCTTAAGTAACAACTAGTAGCCATGGGGGTTAAAAATGGTTAAGCATCCTTCATTCCAAAACTTTTTCAACATTTCTTTGACATTCTTAGCCTGAGATATAAAATGTCATTTTATTTTTAAACTACTTGAATACCAATAAAGAATGAAAACCCACCAATCATAGATATTTAAAATTCCTTTTACATCTCTTTAGCATAATTCTTGCAAAGGTTGTCATCTCTAAATATAATATCATTAACATTTACAATCATAATCAATAACTTAACACTTTCAATCTTAAAGTAAAGATTGATATCTGATGTACCTTTCCTAAAATTTTGTTTCAACAGATACTTGTCTAGTCTAGCACACCAAGCTCTAGTAGCTTTCTTGAGCCCATAGAGAGAATTCTTCAGCTTATAGACCCTATCAGAATCATCTAATGATAGTTTGAAACCAATTGGTTGTTCAATGTATACTTCTTACAATTCTCCATTCAAAAATAAAAACTTGGTTTCCATTTAATATACTTTGAAATTATTATAGGAAAAAAAAGTAAGAAACATTCTAATAGCTTCTATTCTAGCTATCAGAGAAAATTTTTCCTCAAAATATAATCCTTCAACTTGAGTATATCCTTTACATACTAGTGTTTCCTTCTTTCTTGTGACTTGTCCATCTTAATTTAGCTTGTTCTGGAATACCCACTTAGGTCCAGTTAATTTTGTTTCCACTGATCTAGGGATTAGTTCCAAGGTTTGATTCTTCTCATTTGATATAGTTCTTACTTTTTGGATTTTATCCTATTTTCATCCTTGCTCTCTTTTGCAAACCCTTTTTGATCTACCTTAAATTAAAAGAATTAGTTTTTTTTTTCACCTACCTTGGCAAGTCTTCTCCTTTTCCAAAAAAATTTGTCTCTATCTTGAATGATTTGATCTTCACATAATGTCTCTATGCATATTTAGGAGGTTGCTTTTTTATTTATTTAGATTTATTTTCTTCTTCCTTTGATCTTTCCCTATGTTCTGGAACTCTCTTTTCTTCTATAGGGGTAACATGTATCTCTTCCAAATTAATTTTAGGTTTAGAAATGGAGTTAGTTCGTTCCTCATTTACCCAAAAAATTTCACTTTTCACATCCCTTTTCAGCCTCATGTTGTAACATCGGTGTGTGTTTCCTATAGTGGAAGACTGAAAAAAGATTCCTTCATTACATCTTGCATCAAAATTCCAAAGATTATCTTTATCTCTTTTAATATAGCATTTTCTGTAAGGAAACTCAGGTGCGGAAATAGCTTCCTACACTAATCCCATAAGGAAAGTATTGTGCAAATTCCTTTTAAATCCTTACAATTTCAGATTCGTTAAGCTAATTAACAATAATATTGTAGCATATACCACACATACAGAAAATAGAGAATGACACAATGATTTACCTTGGGGAAAACCTTTCGGTAAAAAACCCCAGCACTCCAAAACCTACACAATGTATTATCTTCAACACAACGGTTACAACACACTTGCAATGCAAGTTCTTTCAGGAGACAATCGACACACAAAAAACTAATCTAGTAGCACCCAATCATACCAACAATACACTCTTTTTCTATATCTATCTACAACCCTCAAAAATTCTTATATCATGCGCTTTCCTTTTTAGGGAAACTTCCAAAGATAGTCGTATTAGGGTTTTACCATTCTCCAAGAAAATAGGAACCCTAAAAAAATTTTGAGCTGATGCCCCGAACCCCGTGATTGTGGAAGAGTGTACAGTACTCAACTTTATCAGTTGCCACATGTCATTGCATGTCTTCACCCGTCATTGAATCTTCTAGAAATAGCTCTTGCGTGTCATAGGAATCTGTCATAACCGTTTCAGCCATGATCTCCTTACACACAATTCAAGATGCTGACACATCAAGTGGAGTGACACATCAACAAGCCAACTAGACATGTACACTCACACTTAATTACATTATTTGCAAGAAATACATTTTACAAAACAAATAATAAGAATAGGAATTATCCAAGGTTGAGACACCTTATTCCTAACATTTTCTCCTAAAGATCCTAAAATATTTGATAGTAGGTGCATTTCCAAATCAAAACTCATAAGGTGTATGTTCATGATTTACTCTTATATGTACTATGTTAAGAAAACAAAAAAAAATGTGTACATCATCTCTCTAGTACACTTTAGATAGGTTAGCATCTTCTAGCATAGTTCTAGCCATTTTTACAATTGTTCTTTTTCTTCTCTCAACTACTCTATTTTATTGTAAATTCCTGGTAGTAGACAATTCTCTCCTAATTTTGTGGTCTTCAAAAAATTTATTAAATTCATGTGATGTGAATTATCCTCCTCTATCAGATCTCAAACATTTGATTCTAGTATACATCTAATTCTCAACGAAATTTTTTTTAAAACAAACCTATGCAATGCCTCTAACTTTTCTCTTAAAAATGTGACCAAATTCATTCTAATATAATCATCAATAAGTAATATAAATTACCTTTCACAATTCAATTCTCTTGTCCTTGTGGGTCCACATAGGGCTATGTGACCAAATCCCATGGTATTGTAGTTGAGTACTCCTTTTTGTATTTTTTTCTAGTTTTCTTTCCCAATTGACATTCTCTACACATAATATTAGTAGGCTTAGTAATTTTGGATAAGTCCCTTACAACATTTCTAAAACATATCGTCACCATGTTATCAAAGTTGACATGTCCCATCCTTTTATGCCATAGTTAGTATTCACTTCTTTAAGCCAAAGAACAATTGTCTCTATTCTAATCCTTGAGATTTGTAAACATTTCTATTTTTCATACCTTTTGCAACTATTCTTCTAGATCCTTTTCTAATTTCATATCAAGTTCCATGAAAATTAATTTCAAATCCGTTATTGCAGAGTTGACTCATGCTTAATACATTTTTCCTTAGCCCTTTTACATGCTAGAAATCATTATCTTTGTGTTTATCATCAATAAGTATAGTTCCCTTACCACATATAGGTGCAGAGCCTTCACCAGCAGATTTGGTGGGTCCTCCATTATAGTTTTCCATCTGGATGAACTTTTTCCTATCTTCGTTCATGTGATTTGAACATCCAAAATCAATGATCTAAGGTCTATATTATTCTTTAACTTGTAGTGCAATCCTTAAAAATTCTTCTTCAATGTTTTGTCTTCTGGATGTATAACTATCATCGTCCTTAATAGCCAAAAATATCATGTCATCATTTTTAGTCATTTCTACCCTCATCTTCTCATGAATGAGTTTTCATTGAACAAAAAACTCTTCTTTCTTTTTTCTTTGTCATCTTCTCTAGTACTTCTATCATACATTAAATATTTTTCCTTATTTTTCATTAGACATTGGGTGGTCCTACAATAGTGGGTTACACTTTTTTGCCAACTTTGACATTGAAATGAATATTCTAACAAAAACTTCGCTTTCGGACACCTATTTGTGCAAAACTGATCAAAATTTAAAGATGATGTAAAGTAGTATTTTTAGCATTTGTGTTTAGATTATAAATATATTTTTTTGAATTGATTTGTATCCATTTTTTCATCTCCTTCGAAAACTAGTTTGTAACAGAAATGACATTTTTAAATAATGACATTCACTTACTACTACATAAATTTTTTTTTCTAAAAGAGATTAAAAAGTGATTCTTTAGAATTTAGATTTTTAACACTGATATCTAGTTATTGCAATTGGTTTCATTTGATTGTATTGAATATTTTGTATTTTATTAAGTTTTGAAGTGACGATAATTGTAATTTAGACATAGGTTCAATTACAATCCATAACTTGTTATGTATCTATAAAAATTCATTTTATTTTTTTGGTTAAAAAGAGGACATAAATACGTAGTGCCTAGATATTTTTTAATTTTTTTTACTTAGTTTATTATTTTTTGTTAGAAACATAAAGTTTTTAATTTAAATGGAGGAACAAATTTTAATTACAATGAAATAATGAACAACAAATGAATTTGGTCAGAAATGATATAAATAACTTAGGAATGAAATGATTTGAAGTAATATAAAGCAGGAAAAATATATTGATATTTAAGCTATTTTATTAAAATAAATATTTGACCAAAATTATTAAATTAATAAATGAGGATTAAACTAAATAACGGATTTGAAATAGAATGAAGCTATATGAATAAATAATTACCAATATACTAATTAGATGAACAAATAAAATAATGAAATGTAGATTGTTAATAAAATAATGAAATTAAAGTTTGAATGAGTCATAGATAATAATCAAACTACAACTAAAAATAGCAAAACCACATATAACTGATAAAGTTTGATAAAAACCAGAGAATTCCCCCTACAAGAATAAGAATCCACCTGGAAAAAATAGATGAAAACTCTGCCAAACCAACCACCAGAGGCAGATACACAGAGAAAAATGACTGACTGCAGAAGTAGAACATTTTTCTGCAGAAAAGATTCAATGCATTTAATAAAAATGATTTACTAAAGAATTATAGCATAAACCAATAATAGCAGAAACGTCAGCTGCTATACACGGAAGGCTGAAATATTAAAATTTGCTATGCAGAGTAATGAAACAAATTGTTAGCAATAAAGATATTGGAACAAATAACACTACAAAATGTTGTGCAAAAGATGAAAGTTGAAAAAAAGAGGAGGAGCTAAGAGCTGCGTGAGGATAGAAGTTTGTTGCATGAGAAGAGAAGTCTGATGCGCGAGGGGACAAAGAAGTGTAATTAAAGCTGTACTAGACAAAGACTATGTTGAATAATGTTGTGAGGAGAGTTTCAAAAGTCTACGCAAGGAGGTAGATATAGATTTCAATGTTGCGCAAAGTAAAGATCCAATATGTTGTGCTATGTAAAAGTTTTAAATTGGAAAAAGTGAATGCTAGTAGAGTGGAGGGCAGCATATAAGCTTTGGGTAGCGTATTAACCTCTTGCGCTAAGTATAAAAACACATGCCTTTGATACAATAATGGTTTGAAATTTGCGCAAAGAAAAAGGTTGTGCAATGTAAAGTCTGACTGTGCAATGAAATGTCAAGCTACACAAGGTAAAGAGCAAAGAATGCTATGCTAAAATGTATGGGGTTCTATGTGCCAAGATCTGTTGTGTGCCAAGGAGGAGATAAGCTATACTACAGGAAAAGATAAGTTGTGAGAGGTTTGAGAAGTTTGAGTGGAGGAATAAGACTATGATGCGCTAGTTACCAAACAATATAAAATGTTAAACAACCAACAAAGACAGAAAAAACAACAGAGGTAGATTTAGTAAAAACCTGCAAAAGAAAGAAGTTAGAAATCAGATAAACTCTGATAAATATACAGAGATATATTAAAAAATAGAGATAATGATATATCAATATATAAAAAAATAGAGATATGATATAAAATAGATGCTGCAAAAATTGTTAGTAGAGATTATGAATCAGAGATAACATCAATATATGAAATATGAATAAATAGAATCAAATGTTAGAAGAGAGAGTCTAAAACTACAGATGAGATGATAGATATACAGATTAAATATATAAATCTAGAACTTAAAGTTAGAATGTTGAAATATAGAATATGCAAACTATAAATCCCTTGCGGTTGCCCAATAGAGGGTATGTTAGATCTTTTAAAAACTTGAAAAAGAGATGAAAAACTTAGATCTGGCGGCAAGCCATCCAGAAAAAGTTAGATTTAAAATAAATGTTAGATTTGCAAACAAGAGTTAGATTAAGAAAAAAATTGCTTTCTCCTTCACAACCGAGATATCTTTCAACTATTCCTACATGCGCACTCAAAACAAGGATTAAACCAGCTCTGATACCATGTTAGAAACATAAAGTAAAATGAAAAAGATAAGGAAAGAATCCAAGAGAGTATGCAATGGAAGATATTTACCAGAGAGAGAGAGAGAGTTTCCTTAAATAGATCAACCACAAGTTCACCAAAATGCTCCAAGAACCAAGACAAGAAGTCAAGGATTTTGAAAGGGGAAAAACAACAAAAAAAACCCTTGTGAATGATATGACTATGGCACAAAGCCTAAAAAATGAGAGCAATAAGCTCAATACAATAATGAGACCAAGATGAGAATGTGAGGAGAAGTGAGAGAATGGAGAAGATTATCCATGAGAACCAACTTGTGAGAACCAACCTTGAGAAGTGAGAGAGAAGCATCTCTTAAGTAGAGATGAGTGAAGGAGTTCACATGTAACTCCTATATCCTATGAGTGCCACATTCACATTAAGTGTGTGCCATGTGTAGGAATCCTCATAAGGAGGAATATCTAATTTCCTTATTAAAGGAAATACAAAAAAGTGAAATGTCCTCCTACTTGGACTAGAGGACAAATACAATATAGGATACCTTGGCTTATCCCTTAATTACATATTTCACCAAGGAAAGATTAAATTCTAACATTTTTCAATAAGCATTGAACATAGAAGTTGATATATGGTGCAAAACTAATGTTTAGTAAAATTAAAAATATAAAAGTCATAATAAACTCATTATATATGAAAATCATAATCATCAGAAATATGTATTTGATTAGTACCATCATGCATCTTTTTTTGTCAAATTAATTTATTTGATCCCCAAAAAGTTGTTGTCAAGGTGATTTTTGTCAGTATTTTGATAGGTGTGAAGGAGACTCCATTGCAGGTATGAATGAAAGTAGAGAGGTTATATCAAAAAAAATTATCTAAGAGGATTTGATCTAACCATTTTCAATTAATTCATTTAAATAGGACCTCTCAAGGCTTAAATCGTCATATTTTCTTAAAATGTCTAATTTCAACAAAAATCAGGATGTTCAAAAAAGTGTAACCCGGTATTTTGGGGTCACTCCATCCTATAATATTCCTTAAAGGGATATTTAGTATCATAATGTATTTTTCTTCCACAATTTAAACATTTTAAGGGTAACTTACATTTATACTTCTAGATCCTATGTTATTCTTCTGATAAAATTGGCTTCTTTATCATCCAAACCACATCTTTCTCCAGGTATATATTTATTCTTTTTAGTGGCCTTGAATGCAACGTCCTTTCCATATTGACTATCTTCAAGTGCAAACATTTCAAAGGTATAAACTTCTCCATATAGTTCTTCCAAATTTTATTTTATCCATATCATTGTGCTATTGAATAGAAACAAACAAGGTTTTGTAGGGTTTGGTCATGGTTCTCATCACTTTCAACAAAACTTCATTCTCTTGTATATATTTACCTATTCCTCTTATTGCATTTACAATTTCATTCACCTAGTGTAGGTATCTTTAATTATTCTCGTCCTCGGACATTCTCATAGTCTCAAATTTATGCATCATGTTTTGCAACTTTATTTATTTGATCTTCTTATCTCCTTAATATATGTTGCTATTTTTTTGTAAACTTCATATGCAATCTTGATTCTCATGGATTTAAACAAATCTGAATCACCCAAAGGACTGATAATAGCATTCCTATCCTTTGCATTGTTCTCATGAGCCTTGATATCATCTATTGTAGGAGTACCCGATGTCATAAGTGTGTAGAATTTTCAAACGGCTTCTCAAACAACATAGATTCCAAATGTGATTCCATGATTTCCTTCCTGAATGTATAATTTGTTCCATCAAAATTTAGTTTGTTGACACCATATTAACTTACCATCTTGGATCTACCTCAAGCAATTAAGATTATTCAAGAACTTGGCTCTGATACCATTGTTGAACACATCTAGACGTTAAGATGGGGGGGTAAATCAACATATAGGAAAACTTAACTTATTATTTTATACAAATTTAATCCAACTAATCATTAATAGAAGATATCACAATGAGTACATGAGCATCAGATTTACGTGGAAAACTCAATATGAGAAAAACCACAATGAGAATCTACTCGCTATATGAATACTTATTTATAATGTTTATTTTAGGCACATTGCTACCTAATGTAAAACTTGAAAGCTAAAGAACATTGGCTTAGTGCAAAACAAAGATCTACACAAGCTGCCAAAAGATAAAAATATCTTCCAACAGGTATAGGAAAATGATAAAATAAAAAAGATATAGGGTCTCCTTATAAAAATATTTAAATACTCTATCAAATTCACGTTCTTCTGCCTCTTCTCTTCCTCATTTTCATTACTCTACCTTCAAATTCAATACATACATTAATAACACTAATTTCTCACCCAATTCATCTATTTATACTCATGTATATACAAGCTCGAACATAGAAAATTCAACAAAGTTGGCCATAGAAAGATTTTTTTTTTTTAAAAAAATTGACAAAGTTGGCTACCATGAGCATAGTTATTTAGTGTGATCCACCCCAAGAGATGAAGGGTACCCAAATATATCATGACACATCATCCATAAATGATTTCATCAAAGCGTAATTGTCACAACCTGTTGAAAGGGGGAGCTCATTATTGTTACAGTGTTGTTGATGTGCCAATATGGTTTTCATTAATGAAAACATATTGCTTTGGTGGTTGGTTTGTTCTCATTATTTTTTATATGTTATAGATCTAATTTTGAGGATCTGATGGTCCGAAGGTTGGTGCTCCAAAAGGTTGGTGCTCTAGGAAATACATTTTGGTGATGTATTCAGTGATGTTTGTGTCTGAAAATGGTTTGGAATTCTGTTATGTTCCAGATATGTGATGTAGGACCATCCTTGGGTCATTAGAAATATTGCATCACCCAAAAATATTTCCTTTTATTTGTGTTCCTATTTTTCAGTTTTTTGTGTTTTTAGTGGCATTCCTTGGTTTTGGATCATATGTTGTTGCGAACCTCAGGGTTAGTTCTTGACATCATGTTTTACTTATTTCTTTTTTCGCACCTCATTTGGATACTTCATTGTAGAGATATTATAGGTTCATGGTCAATTCTATGTTTTCTTCATGTTCCAATGGTCAGATGGAGTTTTCCGGTCTTGCGAAGCATTTCCTGATTGGTGAAGCTTTGTGGCTCATATCAAGAGGCTCTTGGATTGTGCATCCTATCCACATCTTGGCAATGAGATCTTATGATTTGAGTCCTGACCTATATTTGTACAGGTTACATTTTCTTAGAATTGAAAAATGTGATTTTCCTAGTCGACATATTTGTTGTGAAGGCTCTATATATTGAGGCTTTTGATCTTTCTTTAGGCATCTCTCAGGGAGATAACCTTGGGAGGTCAACATTAGGGTTTAGATTGATATTTCTTGTCGTAATCAGGCATGTATGTTGAAAGTTTGTAAGATGCAGGTTGCAGTCCAATGTGATGTAAATCTTAGATTTGTGATAATGTGAAGATCTGTGTAGCATCTTGATTGTCTATTCTTGTTTTTTAGATGGTTGTTTCTTCTATGTTGACTCTTGCTCCATGGTTGGACCATCTCCATTGGGTAAACTCCTTCCATGACTGCATCAGATGGTATCAAAGAAAGGTTGATGTTCTTATGTTAGTAGATCAAGTTCCTAAGCTTGCAAATCCATAGTTGAATTATTTGTGGGGTGGCAGAGTGTGAGTTTGACTCGCAATTGCAGAGGACTTGCGCAAGGGTATCATAGATAATATTTTTGTTGGTAAGGAACTTTTTATTAGTTGATAAGGTATTCCATTGTTGAACCAATCACCAAAAGGAGGTAGAGTGTGAGTATGTTCAATAGATTGCCGAGTGAGAGGAAATTGAATCCCTTGTAGCCAGATCATCGAGCTGAGGCAGATACACCTGAGGATTGGGAGAGATTTTTCCAAGAAGAATGAACCCTAGGAGGTTAGAACAAATAATGGAGGATTTTTGAAATGAAATAGTGACTGAGATTCGTAATGCATTGACTGGATTGTGAAGGAATCCTGAGACTGAGGAGGAATATGAGGAATTTTTCGAAGATCTTGAGACTGTATATATTGAGATCCCTACAGATGAAGAAATATTGTTGAGAGCTATGGCAATAGTAAGTAAAATTCATAGGATGGAAGTTTCTACTTTTTTTGGTTCATTGCATCCTGAGGATTTGATGTATTGGATTGGTGAACTAGAAGATTATTTTGAACTTGACTATATCAGAGATTTGTAGAGGGTTAGGTTAGCATAGACTAAGTTGAAGGGTCATGCTTTCTTATAGTGGAAAGAGTTATAGGGTGTGTACACCAAGTTGTGGACCAAAAAAGTGGACACATCTTTAAAAAAAATCAAATTTCATATAACCCAATCGGGTTATTGAAATTTTGAAATTGTACTAGGCTTGGTAACCAATCCTAGACAATATTATTAAAAAAAATTAACTTTCTAAGAACCTGATCAGGTTCTCAGATGTTTCGATTAACAAGATCAGGTTATTAGACATAAAATATTTTCTAACAATCTGATCGGGTTCTAAGATGTTCCTAATAACCCGATCGGGTTATTAGAAACATATTATATTTTGGAGAGCCCACGGCTTAGGCCATTTCTAACGCCTAAACCATAGAGTAGCATAGCTTAGGAGACCAAAAACACCATAGAACCTGATCGAGCTTTGAAGAAAACAAGAAATCTTCAACAATTTGTACATTTTCAAGCAATGGCACCCCATAATAAAGGTATGTATTATTGTTTTGTTGTTTTTTTTTGCATTTTTTATCAAATTAGGTTATGATATTGATTTTTTGTTTTCTTTTAAATTAATTTCATATCCTATTCATCAAACAACCCCAGAAGAGGAAAAATAAATGAAAGACCACCCCACGTAAACCCTCCTCCAAATTCTCCTCGCCCACCACCATTGCCACCTGTAAAACCTCCTCAAAATTCTCCTCGTCCACCACCATTGCCACCCGTAAACTCTCCTTAAAATTATCCTTGTCCATGGCCACCACCACCCGTAAACCCTCCACATGTGCCATTAGATCATGTAAATGCAACACAAGAGGACCTCGCACAATGCCTTAACCAAAATAGTGCACAAATTAATATATTAGTCAATAGGTTGAAGGCTTCCGGTCTTCAGCATCACTCTACCCTTGCCACTACATTAGAAAAAATGCCCAATAGTGCAAATGAGGTGTCTTAAGAGGTGACAAAATGGATTTCATGGATGGATAGGTGTCATACATATTATGATAATGGTTTATCATATGAGGATGTGAAAATAAAAGGCATAGAAAAATGTGACATATGTGCCCTTTTTACCGATCCTAATACTAGCAATTCCCTACAAGTTAATACAAAATGATTTCCTATACATTGGTGTGTTCATAGGGGGATGAAATCAGCTTTTTGGGATAGGTGGTACATGGTATTTGACTAACCACCTTGTAATAATAATGAGGCGCCTTTATATTTTTTGAGGAAGCTATACTGTGAGTTTATCCTTGGCAAGAAGCTGAATTACTTTGACTTTCGTGAGTTCCAGGGTAGAGGGAGAGGCAATGCGTAGGATAGACCTAGGGCACATAGGATTACCCGACCACAAGAGAGGAGGCATATAGAAAGAAAACCCCTCATTCATTTTGTGTTCCCAATAGTGGTGAAGGAGTCTATGGATATACAAACTCTTCATGCAGTTGCATCATTGACTGATGTCATTGTCCAACATGGCACTCAGTTAGTTGGAGAGGATGGATCAGTGACTGTGTCACCTCCATCTTCATCAGATGTTCCATTAGGATCATCCCATCCCACACCAACTCCATCATCATCAGATGCATCATTAGGATCATCTCATCTTGTGCGAGCTCCATTATCATCAGATACATTTGCATGGTCAGCCCAGCCCATTGAGCATATCTGCATCAGTTGTAATGGTATATGTGATCGGGTAGATAGTCAAGCGAGTGCAGATGGTTTGACATCCCATTCATGTGTACATTGTGGGAGAAGATGTCAGGCATCCACTACTGAGGATGTGGCCCTCACAGATGATATGTTGTCAATGGTGTATGGTACAAAGCCAACATAGGTTTGTTTAAATTTGTGTTTTGACATGTTATTTTAATTAATTACCTAAATCTGTTAAAAGTAAATAAAATTTTATGTATATAAGAATATAAATTGATACATGAATAATATGCATTACAGGGTACAGGTGGTGGTACAAGCACACCAAGGAGTGCTTGTTATAGTAGACGTAGATGGGTAGCTCAAACATCTGAGGTAATGTTTTATAAATATTCCTAAAATAGAATAGTAAGTTGTTTTGAAAATATCATATCTTAATAATTTGTATGGTGGTAACTTAGTGTATGTTTGTTTTCTATTGCTTTATGGTCAAAGATTTTTTCTAATGTAATTCAACTCAAGGAATTCACTTCCTTGTCTAGCCATCATGACTCAAACTGATTTGAACTCCCGCCCTCCATCATTGGACTCAATTCAACCAATGTTGAGCTCATACATAGACTCGTACCCCAACCAATCACATATTGGCTTCTGAATCAACCTTTAGCATCATTCAGAACATCCAACCATCATTCTTTTACTCTTATTTCTTGTTCAAAATCATGAATACAATCTCCGATTGTTCACTGATTGTGATTATCCTTAATCCTTCAATACACCTCCATGGCCTTCACTTGATAGTTTAGTAAACTTTACTCTCTATAATTTCACTGTCATACTAGGATAGTCCCCATATACTAGTCTATATCTTCACCATAGACAATAACCCATCTAAACCCTAGGTTCATAAGCACCCCAAATATTTTCATCGCTTCCCATATCACCTACTCTGATGCAAGTGTCAAGGGTATGATGATCCAATCATTGAATCCCTTAACTCTCTATAAAGAGTGGAAAACCCTGACTCTCACACCTTTAAAAATTGATGCAAAACACAACCTCAATACCCCCCATGAGAATTATGAGTTGCAAACAATAGAGATGGGTTCATCATGAAGAGGCTTACTAAGACCCAAGCCACTAGTCTTAGTGCAAAAATGGTTACAAGGCTTACAAGCCCACACAATGATCAATGGGGACCTTAGACATCATGGAGGAATCAAAATGGACTTGGTCCATGCACACAATCAAACTGATTGAGACCTTTGAAGGCATTTGCTAAACTATCCAGTCAAATGCTAGTAGCCCTGTCCAGGTAGTACAGTCAAGATAACTTTGGAAAGCCCCAAAAGACTTAGGGATTAAATAATAGACTAAAATACCCTTTACTAAGATAAATCTAGACCAGGAGCACCAAGGTTTGAGGGGTCAAAATAGAGGCTAAGTCAAAGAATCTCATACTGGACCAGAGGGCTAATTAGGCCTCCACTAAAGAAGGAAGTGCTAGAAAATGGAAGTTTTTCCTTCTGAAACCAATTGGAACACTTAGGTATTCACAAAAAAAAAATCAAATCCACAATTAGGTCCCTTGGTGCTTGGTTCTCTAGAATTTATACACTACTGTGTATATTCAAATTTGGTGCATGCATTGAGATATACACCTAGGGCTTGATCATCAGATCGTATTATCATTCCATCAATATGTTTAAGTTCTTTACATGTACGTATAACTACGGCTCTAACTACTTCTGATTCTTGCAGAGGCATATTAGGTGCTACTTCTTTAATTATAGCGATGATAATATCGCCAATATTAGCGGTGTTACGATTACCTTCTCCTAGCACTCGAATACACATTAATTTTTGGGCTCCACTGTTGTCTGCTACATCCAAGTAAGTTTGGGACTGAATCATTTTTCCTCCAATCTTATCAATTAAATGATCTTTTTCTGCCAGAAATATCTCTTTGGTTCGGCATTATTTATGCGAACTAGTAATAAATTGAGTATGTATAGGCATTTTATATGCAACGATTTGAAAATCTGCTCTAGCTATAGTCTCTGATACTCCACTTATTTCATAAAGTATTCGACCTGGTTTGACGATAGATACCCAATATTCTGGAGATCCCTTGGCTTTCCCCGAACCCATATGTATTTCTACAGGTCTCGTTTTAATAGGTTTGTCGGGAAATATACGTATCCATATTTTTATGCCGTGACGGGCATAACGAGTAATTGCTCGTCGTCCTGCTTCTATCTGCCCAGATGTGATCCAAACAGGTTCCAATGCCTGAAGAGAAAATCTACCAAAACAAATGCGATTACCCCGAGAAGATATTCCCTTGATTCTTCCCCTATGTTGGTGATGAAATTTCATTCTTTTTGGGTTCTATTCGATGGTTGTATATGTATAATATAATACTATTTGAATTCCATCTCTATTTCAGAACCGGATATGAAAGTTTCTTCTCATCCGGCTCCTTGTGAAGAATCTATGGCAAATTTGGATCGATCATAAATAGTGAGGTCCTAGGAATAAATCTGTATTTACTCATTACACGTATATTATTTCGAATAATATGAGGATACAAATACCTCTATATGCCCAATAAGTATCTTACAAGCGAATATTAACTCTAAGTTATTTGGGGTTGACTTATTGACTCCAATGAAATGTATTCTTTATTGGTTTATTTCGCCATCCTATCCAATGACTGATTAAGATTTCTATATGATCTTATGCAGTCACAGGTTCCATCGTTCCCATAGCTTTCAAATGGCTGTTTAGGTATACCCTCTGCAATGGAGCTCTTACTTATATTTATTTAATTACAAGAATCAATTTTCTTAGTTTCCATTGATCCAAAGCTCTTTTTAGAAAATGAATATAAATAATCAGTATAATTCTTATGCTTTATCACACTGCTCTTTGGGGGTGATTTATGAACCATACAATACTGTAAGGAAGAAGATTTAATTTTCTCTTTTTCTCCTTCCTTTTTTCTTTTCTTGTATTACCTAAAGACTCTTTTTCTCTTTACGAGAGATATAGGTTTATCTCTTCGTGGAAAAAAGTCTTTCGTTCATTTGATAGAACTATCTCTATTTTAGAGTGAAATAACTAGCTTATTGGATCTTAGTAATTAATGATAAAACAAATAAATATACTAGAGACCAATTTGTTCTTATTTGGAGTTCTCTATCATTTTAGAAAAGAAGCAAAAGCTTGATCTCAACGAGTCGCACACTAAGCATAGCACAAAAAAAAACTTGCATAATCTTTGAAAGCATATTACAAAGAAGCTTTCCACCAGATATTATCCAATTCCCATGGTGGAAATGGTTCAAACTTGAAAAACAATGTGAAACTCTTAGAAATGAAGAAAAACAAGAGTTGCAGAGACAAAAATCACGATAATTGGAGTTATAGGTAAGATCTCTTCACCAAACTGGTTGCATTTGAAGGCTAAGACATAGGGAAATCTGGAAAAAAAAAAATTATGCAGAGTTGAATCCCATGACTATAGTACATATCCTATGACCATAGTGTACCAAGTGGCTTATAAGTGACCAAACATGGACTAGGTCTCACAATTGGATCTCAATGATAGACTAATTCTAAAGCTTTGAACTATAAGATGTCTTGGGTCCCTTTGGGCCAAGAGTGTACTGAGAACATCAAGGGTCTACAATCTTCATGACTCCATGTGCTAGGAGGTGCTCTTGCACCATAATCTCAACCTAAAAGCACTCTAAATCCCTCCATGCTAAGGGTAAACACACTAAAACATACTCACTGCCAGGCTACAATAGTCCCATTACCTGCTGCAAAAGTGGTCCTAACCTTTGACCCCCATGAATACAATCTGAACCATCCTTCTCTAACTGTGACTACAAATTTGTTAAAGAATAGTCTTGTGTTTGAAAGAAGATTTCAAAATTTTATATTGTAATAATGGTTCGTAAAATGTGATTATAAACTTGTGATAATAGAGTTGTGGAGCATAATCATTTTTGGAATTCAAGTGAATAATAATCTTCATTGTAAACTATTGCTTATATATTTATTTGGTGTTTTATAGGGCTTATCAGGGGCTCAGATTTCTGAGATTGAGGATGTCACCCTTTCTGCCATTGACTTTGGCTTAGAGAGCTGTGTGGTATCATATTTTGCACACCTCTTGTTTATAGTTTTAATTGAACACATGTGGTATCATATTATTTCTCTTATGTTAATTTTGTTTTTGTTAGCCTACCCCACCAAGCTCGAGGTCATTAGGAAAGAGGAAGAAATCATCAGGGACATTGAAACAAAAAAAGGTTATTAAGTCCAATTTAAGTATATTTGTTGAAATGTATTATGAAATTTTCAATGTAGTCTATATTGATTAATGCACTTGACATGTTTATTGTATACATGTAGAATAAATTGGGTTTCACTAAACTGATGAATGCCCCAGACATTGTTGATGTCCAGGAGAGGGAGGAGGTAACACGTTTTCATATTTACTTTCAATTGCATTCTTTTTTGTTCAAAATATTTTAGAAATCATGTTCCTCTATTAGTATGTCATTTGCTACAACTTTTCATACAAGAATTGGTCATATTTTCCTCAAATGAGGCAAACCCTTCTCCACTTCCTAGGGATCCCTTGCCTAGCACATGAGATCCAGCTACGGTATGCATTTTCTTTTTAGCCCATGCATTTTTATTTTTTAGTATTTATTGTTTATAACATGTATTTTGTATTATTATTTTTGTTTTAGGACCCTTCACCACTGCCTGTCCTTCCTCTACTTGGCCATCTTTCTAGGATTCCCTCTCACCCACGATGGAGCCCATTTCATTTATCAGTCAGCCCAAGCATAAGAGATCCAGCTGAGGCTTCAGTATGCAAATTGCAGCCCAATATTTATTTCTTTTGATATTATTTTGAGATAATATATATGGCTTAGCATTTGAATTTTTCTTGTGGAGAGACTTAGTGAACCAAGTGTTACTACGAAGAATCTCAATTTTGATGATCCACCACAGTCATAGATATATTGAGACATTGTATAGATCTAGTTGTGGTCATTGAATGACCAAATTTTGTATATATATGTGTGTGTGTGTGTGACATTTGTACATTGTATATATCGACCTAGACATAGTTGATGTCATTTTTTGTAACTCTATTATGGATTTGGCATGTACGCCATGTATTGATATGTACGTTATTATTTTTCATTTTGTTATATATGAAACTTCAAATTTGATCCATGAATTTGTTGGTTGGATTTTTATGTCTTAAGTGCATTCTTGTTTCACATGACTTACGTATATGCATGTGTGTTTCGATAAATTAATGTACTTGTGTGTGTACTTCATGTATATTCATGTATATGACTCATAACCTAAATTCATGTGTATGACCTAAGTGAATGACTTAAGTGAATTCATGTCTATGCTTCATAATGTATGTACTACATGTTTTCTC
>MU225430.1:10720539-10730582 GCA_018584345.1 Thuja plicata
TGCTCATCCAACCACCTAGCTCTATGTGAATGATGTATGTACTCATAAACTAGTTTCTCTTTAAATATCTTCATAAAATCAGCTACGCATATATCATTTTTCACTAACTCACACCTCTTAAGTTCTTCTCCATCTTTTAGACCATAAGTTACTGTCTTGTATTTTCCAAAAGAAACTAGTGTATTTCCAATCTCATTTGTGTTCTCTAGATGGTGACATATCCTCAACTTTCTCATACCACCACATGCACTACAAGATCCATTCAAACACATCATCTTATAATAAACCATCATCTCGATTGCATAATACACTTGACATAAAATCTCTTGATGACGTAGGAGGTGCTTGAAGACCACATTCCTGAAAAATAGTGTTAGTGTGCAAAGTACAACAAACATGACGATATGTATCACAATGCATGGAAAATTCAATATGTACCCTGCAACAACATGTAGTGCATGCATGATTAATCTTGACGTAAAAGGGTTTTGTCATTTCAAAATATCTTTGACTAATTTTAATTTGAGGAAAACTTTGGTAATATCTTTCATAAAATTGTGTTTGTGTCATATCCAAAGAGTGTTTTGGATGTGGCATACAATTTGTAGATCTGATTCTCCTCCTAACAACGTCTCTTTGGTTGGGTGAAACCCTTGTGTTGTCATGCCAAAACTTTTCAATTAATGTTCTTAATGCATCAACAACAACCTTGTCCTTGCATGGGAGTTTACCCGAAAAATGACCAAAGAGAATTAGTGTTTGGATCCTCAATTTTGTCTCACCTTTGTAAGGCTCTCCATAATGTTGATCTACCTATTCTTAATGACTTGCTTTTTTGCTTACTATACGAGATTTTTTCAATTCCTTTCCCATTATAGTTGATGTGAGGACACGTCGAGTAGCATTAGCATCTTTACTGCATGATTGTGAACCAATGGCTTGGTATGCATTGAATAGATTTCTCACAATGGTTCTCTCAGTACTATTTTCAGATGTTCTCAACCCCACAATTGTCATTGTCTCTCTAAATTTCAAATTCTTAATCATTTCAACAATTACTTGACATCTTCCACTTTGATTTAATTTTTCAAAATAGTTATTCCAAATCTTTTTAAAAATTCTTCTACAATTTATTTCTAACATTTTATCATGCATTGGCCTCAAAATATTTTCATCAATGTCAATTAGAAACTTAGGTTTTCTACGAATTATTCTAGGAGGTGCTAACACAGATGCATGCTCTACATTTTCATTAGATGAATTAGGTGCATTTATTGGATTCATTTCAATTGGTGTATGTTGATGATTTTAATTTTAATTATGTGCATTTTGTTCATTAATGACATCGAATTAAAATGGTGCATTTGTCACATTAACATTTTCATTTTCATCACTTACATTGCTTGCATTTGATGATGTACCTTGTCGTATTCTCCTCATGCGCTCCCTTTGTCTTTCCTTTTTTGTCTCTCATTTTTAATTGTTCCTCTTTTGTTCTTTCCCATTGTTCGTATTGAATGGACCCTACAAATAATATCATGAACATGGAATAACATGTGAACATCAAATCCAAAAAATAAGAACAAATTAACCATTTTCTTGAAATGAGAAATTACAATGATAAAATAACATTAAAAACACCAATAAAAAACACAATTTTCAATCATTGCAAAGAAAAAAACATGCAAAAAAAGTGCAAACCTATCTATTCCTAGCGTAAAACAATAGAAAAATAGTTTTGGGACCTCAAAACAACTTACAATGATTGTTTTAAGATCATTGAAGCAAGCAAAGTTCCTAATTCCATAGAACTCGATCAAGTTATGAGAACATAAAGGCTCAGTGCTCCTAATTACTCAGAACCTGATCGGGTTATGAGAACATAACGACTCAATGCTCCTAATTACTTAGAACCCTATCGAGTTCTAAAAAACTAAGAATAAAGGAGGATTGAGAGAGAGAAAGAGAGTAGGGGAGAGAGAGAGAGAGAGAGAGAGAGAGAGAGAGAGAGAGAGAGAGAGATTTACTTCTTCATAACCCGATCGGGTTTTGAAGAAGTGAAAATTGTGTATTTTATTCTCCAGAACCCGATCGGGTTATGGAGGAGTTGAAAATGTACTTTTTGCTTTTAAGAACCCGATCGGGTTATTTTAAATTTAGAAACCCGATCTGGTTATGGCTTGGGAAGAGCTTTGGAAAATGAACCAAAGGCTTGGAGGCTCATTTTCCCTCCATTTTTATTCTTTTAGACATTTTTTCATCTTGTAAGATGAATTCTAGACTTTATCTTCATCAGGTTTGCAATTTTATAACTGGGTAGCTCTATAATTTTCACCATAATCTCATACATTTTATTAGCTTTCTAACCATATAATTTTTTCTATTTTGGACAACATTAGCATAGTAAACTTTAATTTTCTTTACTAGTGTCTTGATTGTCCTCACACACATATGTCTACCATTTTTTAAAAAACTTTTGATATACTTAATAAAATTATAAATAAATTACATATTATTATTCTACACTTGATTCTATACACTTTTTTTAAAAAAAAATTATTTTCAATTATTTTGATGTAAGTTATGCCCAGCGCACGAACATGTACCAAATTTTCAAGATGTGATCACTTCAAAAAATCACAGAAAAAAATACTCATCAGAAAATTACAAAAAAATACATAACTTCTACATCTCACTCTTACCTATAATCCTACCAAAGGAATTTTAAAAATACTAAATATAACTATGTCTTTTGTACCGCGCACGGAAACAGCTATGTTATGTTTTTCCAAAAAAATCAGGAACATGTTTTCGTGTGTGCGAGGTTTGACCCTCTTAATCTTATCGATTTTTAAAACAAATAGTGTTTTAGAAACTAAATTCAGAGTACAACAATTTTTATTTTTTACACATCTTCTTATTTTGAGTGCATGACCCTCAAACTCCTATTCCAAGTTTAGGTTTAACCGTTTTCAAAAAAAATGTGTCCACTTATACCTCAATTTTGGTCCACAACTTGGTGCACGTACCTTAAAAAAAGATATAGAAGAGAATGGTGAAATGGAGATCACTAGATGGAGGGTAATGGTTGCTAGATTAAAGGCTAAATTCATACCAAGGGATTATGATTTAGAATTTTTTAAGAAGTTACAAAATCCTAAGTAGAAGGATATGAGTGTGAAGGATTACACCAAAGAGTTTTACAAAATGACAATTAGGTTTGGACATCGAGAGATATCTAAGGAGAAGGTAGCTAGATATATTAATGGTCTAAGATTTAATATTCGGGATGAGATAAGTATGTTGAGGGTTCTATAGTGGAGGATTCTTATTAATATGCATTGAGGGCAGAAGATACGTTAAAGAGAAGACAAGGTAACCCTAGAGGAAAGCAGAAGCAAGTAAGTATCAATGGAAAAGAGAAGTAAACAATTGGAGAGGAACCTAATCAGAAGACACTTGGGAAAAGGAATTCAAAGGTACTTGTTTCAAATGTGATGGAATAGGACATAGATCTTTTCAATGTTCTGAAGGATCTAGTAAGAGCTTAGGTAGACATAATCTTGTAGCACATGAGGAACAAGCTACTAATGAACTTGCGGAAAATCTAACAGAACCTGAGATGGGAGAATCTCTTATGCTTAGGAGAGTGATGTTGAGTAAAAAATAAGTTGAACCTATACAAAGGAGGAATTTTTTTAGAAATTTTTGCAAGTTAGAAGGTAAATATTGTAAATTTGTTATGGATGGTGGTAGTACTGATAATTTGGTGTTAGAAGAGATGGTCCAGAAGCTTGTCTTGAAGAGGCTTAAACATCCTTGTCCTTATGGGATAAGATGGTTTCAAGATGAGCATATGGTGGAGGTAAAAGAACAATGTTTCATAAACTTCAACATTGGGCCTTACAAAGATGAGGTATCGTGTGGTGTGGTATCCATGAGTGCTTTCCATGTTCTATTGGACATACCTTGGAAACATGATAGAAGAGTTGTTATTGATTGTAGAAATAACTTAGTCACAATAGAGAAGGACCGGAAGAAGTTTACATTGGTACCCTTGAAGGAGGCAGAGGGGATAATTGCAAGGAATCTGAGCATTGTAAAGATTTATTGTTCAGAGAAGAAGAATACAGAGTTTGATATGGATGTGAATAATGATCTTGGAGACAAATATGATAACTGGTTGGTATCATATAACAAATCAGCTAAGGTATTGCAACAGAAGGTTGTTGAACAGATATTTAGTCTTGTAAGAGAGGTATATCAGGTGTGCAAAAGAAAGCAGGTGGTAATCAAAGTTCTTTACTATTTGATGTTGTCATGTATAATGGAGAAAGTGCAGAGGAGAGTGAGCTAATGAATCTGATAGAAGAAAGAGCAGAAGTGCAGAGAAAGAAAGTTATAGATAAAGACGATATTTGGATTACAAATGAGCATGGGATTTATTTCCTAAATCCTGTAAGATGTTCATAAGTTCCTCTTATGTAACATCATCTTCTTACCAGGGGTGTCTGATGCAGGAGCATCCTTGGGTCATTGGAAATATTGCATCACCCAAAACTATTCCCTTTCATCTTTGTTCATGGTTTCCAGTTTTCTATGTTTTTAGTGGCATTCCTTGGTTTTGGATCATTTGTTGTTGTGAACCTCAGGGTTGGTTCTTGACGTCATGTTTTTCATATGCTTGGGTTCACACCTCATTTGGATACTTCATTGTGGAGATACTATAGATTCATGGTTAGTTATATGTGTTCTTCATGTTCCAACGGTCAGATGGAGTTTTCTAGTCTTGCAAAGCATTTCCTGATCGGTGAAAGCTTTGTGGCTCATATCAAGATATTCTTGGATCTTTGGCCAACATCTCTCTTGGATCATGTGTCATTTCCACATCTTTTCAATGAGATATTATGATTTGGTTCCTGACCTATCTTTGTACATGTTACATTTTCTTAGTCTTGGAAAATGTAATTATCCTGGCCGACATGTGTTGTGAAGGATCTATATATTGAGGCTTTTGATCTTTGTTTAGGAAGATCTAGGGGAGATAACCTTAGGAGGTCAGCATTAGGGTTTAGATTGATTTTTTTTTGTAATCAGGCATGTATGCCAAAATTTTGTAAGCTACATGTTGTAGGCCAATGTGATATAAATCTTAAATTTGTGATAATGCAAAGATCTATTGTAGCATCTTGATTGTCTATTCTTTTTTTTGAGTTGGTTTTTTCCACTATGTTGACTCTTGTTGCATGGTTGGACCATCTCCATTGGGGAAACTCATGCCATGACTATGTCAATATGATATTGGAATTTTGGTTTTGTATCACTCATTGCTCTATCTTTTGATATTATGTTTTGGGATGTGTTGATGTGGTCTAGAGGTGTGGTTTCTAACTATGTTATTTCTTCTCGGGCTCTGACAATTGTGAAATTTGGATAATGTGTTCTTTGGCCATGGAATTTCATGTGGTGTGGTCCATTTTTTACTCCTCCTCATTGCGAGAATGTTTAGTCTGGACCTAGATTTTAAATTATGTCTTGATGGATAACTTGGTTTTTTTTATAATTTTAAATATCAATATAAATAAGAGGATGATTGTGATGGAATAGTATTGAGGTAAGTTGATTGGAAAGAAGATTCATCAGATATTGTACAAGGCTATGTGAAAGTGAGAAGTTAGGTTGTAAGTAGAGTGTGTGTGCTATTGTTGTTAGTCACCGAAGGAAGTGAGCCAAGTTTTTCTTCTAGTAGTTGTAGTTTAGTGGTGGATTTCCTTTTTCATTATTATTTCTCATTGTAGTGAACCCTTCTGGGCAGTGAGCATTCTGGTAGTGATCCCTTCTAGGCAATGATCCCACCTACAGTGAGAATTCTATTAGTGAGCCACCCTTCATAAAAATCACATTAACTGGTGTTTTTATTCATAAGAATTATCTTCTCCATGGTTTTTACCATCTTGGGTTTTTCACATAAAAATTTGTTGTTCATGTGTGTGCTTATTCATGTTTATATCTAATTTTCTTATTGTTAAAGAATTAATCAGCTGGATCTAAATCTGTGAAATTGATAAAAGTTTTAATTTACAACTGATTCACCGCCCCTCTTAGTTGTCTGAGACATTCAACACAACCATCTTAAGTTCAGACCCAAATGAAACTTGTAGAAAAGCTAAAGTACATTAGCGAGTCATCCCAAAAATACTCTCAATGAATATGACACCATGCAAAGCACAACATGCCATGGTAGGACTTATTTCAATATTTTAACCCTTTCTCCAAAGAATATTTGAACCAATAGGTTATAAATCAGTTCATCAAAGTTAGTTGAGTTGGCCAGAGATCAAAGACCAACACAGACAACAATATTGTACTCAAAAAACCATATCTACACTTGTAGAGAAAACCAACATAACATATTCAAACTGGAACATTGTACATACATTAGAAACATGTCCTCACTTGCAGAGCAAACCAGCATAACATATTCAAACTAGAACATTGTACATACATTATAACATGTCCTCACTTGCAGATAAAACCAAGATAACATATTCAAACTAGAACATTGTACATACATTAGAAACGTGTCCTCCGAATCGCACAACCTGATGACATGTAACTAATTGGATGTTTGACAATATTAAGTTGAAGATAATGCAAGGCATTAAATCAGTTAATGGTTTGTATTTTCATTGATGTCAACTTGATATCATATGTACGGTCATGTACATAATGACAAAGACTTCAGAGAATCAATGGAACAAAGGTTATGCTTTCAGCAATACATTAAAGTCATGTATTCACTAAGTGACAAACAACATCGACGGAGTGCACACCAACGATCAAAGAAAAGAAGAATAGTCACAGTGATACCCAGCAAGCTAAAGTATAGTGTTGCCCGATGAAGCAAAGCCACAGTGATGCCCGACGAGAAAAGTCAGAAGGTTGCCTGACAAAATCAATGGAACAAAGGTTATGCTTTCAGCAATACATAAAAGTCATGTATTCACTAAGTGACAAACAACACTGATGGAGTGCACACCGACAGTCAAAGAAAAGAAGAACAGTAATGGTGATACCCAATGAGCTAAAGTATAGTGTTGCCTGATGAAGCAAAGCCACAGTGATGCCCGATGAGCAAAGTCAGAAGGTTGCCCAACGATTAAGTTTCCAATGATGCCCAACTGACGGAGATCACAAAGCTAACTAGAGTCTCACCAATGGAACTACCAGTTGTCACTGACAACTAACTATAGAGATGACCAACAAAACAGAGAGTTCAGAAAATGACAAAATATCTAGCTGGCAAGAGCTAAAGATAGACTTAACTGGTTGTTTTCTTTGTTTTATTTGACAAGAGTTAAGTGATTTATTTAAAGATGATTTGTACAATTGGCAAGAAGATAATTATGAGACAAATCAGGAGTTATGCTTTAAATCAAATTGGCTGGATTGTTTTTCATGCCAAGAATTAAGAATCAAGAAACAGTGAATATCATGTCTATATAAGAGACAAGCTTAATTCATTTTTGAAGAGCATGAAAAGGGGATTAAGGGGAGTGAATAGAAAGAGGATGTTGAAGAGAAACTAATGAAGAATATCTTCATACAGTCCTGATCAATCAAGATGAAGGAGAGCTAAGAAATTCTGCAGACATTGATGAATAGTGAAGCACAACATCATAGAGTAGAAAGTGTGGAGCAAAAAGAATTTAATTGATACATTGATTAGAGAGGTAATGTACTTAAATAGATCTGAAAATCCACAATTCAAAGTTGCATTAGAAACAAGTCATAGTGTTTCAGTTTAACCATTGAAGCATCAAGTCTCTTAACAGAGCAGGACTTAACAGTCTTCTATATATTGAGGTACATCCCAAGGAGTGCCAAAAAGGTTGATTCATGAAAGTAGCATTGGATTTTCCCAATACCTATTGACAGTCTAAGAAGGAGGCTGAGTCAAAGATGGTAGCAATAGATGCCCGATACTAAGTGACAACCCCTATGTATAAAATCCTCTAACAAGGTCACACTTAACAGTGTGTTTGTAACCTTTAACAGGGTTGGCTCCTAACAGGGCTCACTTCATAAGAGTGAAAATTTGGGGTACCGATTCCAGTGGTTTTTCCCTTAACAAGGTTTCCACATTAAAATTCATGTGGTATGTGTGTATGATTCATTTCTTTATTATTCTATATCTGACATAGTTAACATTGGATTGAACGGTATACTCTGCTTATTTACTGAGTTTCGGTAAATAGTTATATTGCTTATCGGTAATCAAGAAAGAATAAAGAAAGACAGAGAACACTGACAGATAGTTAATCAGTAATAGTATTTCATGGCATACATCTTGTAGGGACATAATAATCTGAGGTTTATTGATTGGTGGTTAATGTTTGAAGGATAAATTTTTGAGGCCACTGATTCCACCCCCCCCCCCTCTCAGTTATTACTAACAATTGGTATCAGAGCTTGTGTGCTTATAAAGGAAGGTTTCAAGACCTAAGTAAAGATCACAAGATGAACAGACGAGATGTGCCCAAGTTGAACAAAGACAACTTTTCTTCATGGAAAAGAAGGATAAGACAACACTTATTAGGAATTGGCAATGATGTTACTCAATTCCTAGATACTGAATATGTGTTTCCCATAGGATCATTAACAATAGATCAATTGAGAGAGAAGCATGAACACAACTGCATGGTCATAGAGCTTTCTTCCTCACTCTCTAATGTTGAATTTGAAGATGTCAAGGATTGCAAAACTGCAAAGAAGATGTGGGACAAGCTAAAGCTTGTACATGGAGGTGATACAAATGTTCAAAGAGCCAAGGCAGAAATCCTTAGAGGAAAATTTGATGATCTCATAATGAAAGAAGGAGAAAACATCACACAGTACAGCACAAGAATACAAGTATTCAATAATATACGAGGTGTTGGAGGTACACTTAAAGAGGAAACAGTGGTAAGTAAAATCTAAAGAACCTTACTACCTGTGTATGTTATTAGAGTTTCTGTCATTCAAGAAATGAGAGGAGTAGCAAACAATATAGTTACTCTTGATAGTTTAATTTGTAGACTGGTTTCATTTGAGATGAATAACTTTGATAATAGTGTCTTACCAAACTTAGAGTTTGCATTTAAGTCTTCTATGAGAATAAGCAAATCAAGTCATAGACATACATCTAGAAGAGATAGTGAAAATGAAATTGAAGAAGAATATCTAGATGAAATAGAAGCACTTATGGCTAGAAGAATGCAGAGAGGCAAAGGTAAATACAAAGGCAAGTTACCACTTGTATGCTTTAATTGTAAAGAGATTGGAAAATTTGTTGCAAGATGTCCTAACAGAAGAAAAGAAAATAGAAGTAATGACAGATCTTTTGAAAATAAATCTAACAGAGGTGATAACAAAGATTACAGAGGTTACCGAAAATCAGAAAGAAGAGATACCCAAGACTACAAGGACAAAGACAAGAAAGCCAGCTACCTAGCTTCTTGCAAAGATGAAGATACTGACATTGAACCTGATGAAGACATCGAGATGGTATTTGTGGATGTAAAGGATGATTCAGATGAAGATGAAAGGTATGTAGAAACTGCACTCATATCTAAGGTTAGCAAGAATGACATCTGGATTATAGATAGTGGCTGCACTCACCACATGATCGGTGACAAAGAAAATTTTAACACTTTTGAGTATTATAATGGTGGTACAGTAAGAATGGGTAATGATACACCTTGTCCAATTGAAGGTAAAGGAGCTATAATGTTGAATAACCTGATTAAATGTGAAAATCCTTATTGGGTAAAAGGATTGAATTATAATCTGTTGAGTGTTTCTTAGCTGAATAATTTAGGTCACAGAGTAGCATTTGAAAATAAGAAAGCAAAGATCTTCAATGAATCAGGAAGATTGATTGGTACCAGTGAACAGACTAAAGGTAACTTATTCTATCTGAATGATACTAACACCACTTTCTTAATGACTAGAAACGAAGACATATGGTTGTGGCACAAAAGATTGTGTCATGTGAATTTTGA
>MU225430.1:10750924-10761961 GCA_018584345.1 Thuja plicata
TAAACTGAAACACAATGACCTGTTTCTAATGCAACTTTGAATTGCAGATATTCAGATCTATTTATGTACAATACCTCTCTGATCAATGTATCAATTCAATTCCTTTGTGCTTCACACTTTCTGCTCTTGGATGTTGTGCTTCACTGTTCGTCGGTGTCTGCAAAATTCTTTAGCTCTCCCTTAGCTTGATTGATCAAGACTATATGAATTTTATCCTTCACCATTTTCTCTTCAGCATCTTCTTTCAATTCACTCCCTCGTGTATCTGATTTCTTCCAGAAATGAATTATGCTGGTCTCTTATATAGACACGATATTCCTTTATTTCTGATTCTTGATTCTTGATTCTTGGCGTGAAAAATAATCCAGCCAATTTGATTTAAGGCTTTAACTCTTGATTTATCTCGTAGTTATCTTCTTGCTAACTGTATAAATCAATTGCTTAATTGTGGTTGAATAAAACAATCAGTTAAGTCTATCCTTAAGCTCTACCAGCTAGATATTTTGTCATTTTTTGATCTCTCTGTTCTGTCGGTCAATTCTGCAATTCGTCATCAGTGACAACTGCCAGTTCTGTCAGTGTAACTTTAGTTAGCTTCGGTTTCTCCGTCCGTCGGGCATCATTGGATCTTGCTCTTCACGAAACACTATTTTTAGCTCATCGGGCATCCTGTGATTCTACTTCGTCGGGCAATACTATTTTCAGCTTGTCGGGCATCACTGTGACTTTTTCTGTGCCTTTACCGATGGTGTGCACTTCATCAGTGTTGTCTATCACTTAGTGAGTGCTTGAATTTTATGCATTGCTGAAAGCATAACCTTTGTTCCATTGATTCTCTAAAGTCTTTGGCATTATGTACATGACCGTACAGATGATATCAAGTTGACATCAATGACAATAAAAACCACTAACTGGTTTAATGTTTTGCATCATCTTCAACTTAACATTATCAAACATTCAATCAGTTACATGTCATCATTTACATCTTGCTATTTGGAATTACATGGAATGTTTATAAAAGTATTTTTTCCATAAGGTTACGCTGAAAACAAAGTAGAATTCAGAGACCCATGATCTTTCATTCGCACAGGATGTTGATAGAAAGTGCATCCAATAATGTCTTCAAATGGTTGACTAAGGGAGATAGCATTGGACTTCAATGAAACATTACCAAACAATTGGACAGTCAACATGTTGACTTGGCTGATGATGAAATTAACATACACGTCTGCAAATAACCCACTCAAGACACACTTCTTGAATGTTTGCCATTACTCCACGACCTCTTTCTTAAGGATGGAAAAGATACATTGGTGTGTATAACCCAACAGATTCTTTTACCTCTCTAGCTCAATACTTAGATCACTTATGTTGAATCAAGTCATACAAAAACTACAAATTTGAGACTTAATAACAAAAGGAGCTTTCACTTGAAAATGAAAAATAAAAGGGATCTAAATTTTCCAGCTTCACAATGTCGTACATTATGTTTCCTTTCGTAGGCATGATACTGGGGCTTGTGAATTCCCATAGAAATTTATAGCAGAAGAAGGCATCTACAATCGTCATCCAAATAAACTCTAGAATGCATCTCTCCTCTATCCACAAATCGCTCAATCACCACTTGAAAAATTCCCAACAAAATTATGAACAACTCCTTTCATTACTGCCTTGGTAGATAACCATTCTGAAGTTCTCTAAAAGTGGAGATATGCAAACACAACAAACTAACTTCGGAATCACCTCTGTGAAAATACCAAAACATATCCTGAGATCTTTTTATTTGGCTAGTTAATTCATTCATCCATAACAAGTGTGTACGCAAAAGGGATTCATATAACTTGAATCCATGCCCACTATATTAAGTGTTGAAAATGAGCATATCAAAACATTCTGAGAATGCAGATGTAAAAACTACATAAAGTGCATTTAGATTAACCCTTGTAAAAATTATAAAACTATGTCTTGAATCTCTATCACTACATGTGGGAGTACATTTACACACAAAGATTATAGATCCACAACCGGCATCCCAAAACCACCATTTGGTACAATGATATCATCCTTTGAAAGTAACTATTCTGTAATTCTAATTCTGTCAAATGTGACAATCTGCATAAATTGCTTTTGAATTTGCCTTTGAAAATATATGAAATCATGTCCTGAGGCTCGATCCTTGATCCTGGTAGTACACTGATATATAGAGAGCATAATAAGTCCACTCATTTGTTAAAATATTCAGCTAGGACCAAAATTTTAACCTTCAAAGTTGATCCCTCTGAGAGAATCATTGTTGTGCATACTAAAATCTGAATAAAACTCATTTGGATCTGACTTCATAAAGACATCAAATGAAACACTTAACATCTGAACTCCTGGATACGGATTCACTTTCACATGTCAAAAACAAATTTTCAATTAACTTTTTTTGATCATCAACTGGTCAATTAGTATGAATCCCCAAAGTCAGCCTTTTACCAACTTCTGATTTCAAAATCAGTGAAACTGCATAAACATGATTTGGAATTGAATGAGAAAACTAATTAGGTGTATTGGCACAAGTCTGAAAATATTTATGGTAGCACATTTCCATGACTACAAAATAGGGGAGTATTCAATTCTTCAGGGCATTCAGCTGGGTACAACTTGTAAGACCTCAAAGTAGGCAACTTCATAATTCTGCAATTCAGATTCTAAGAAACAACATAAATTGCAAATACAATAGCTTGGGAAAACATGTCATATCAACTCACATGGATATGCAAATGGGTGGGTAGACTCAATTTCATGCCTACCATGTCTCAGAACCATCCTTCTATCATGAGTCATAATCAGGTCAAAAATATAAACCTCCAAAGTAGGTCACTTGATAAAATAAGGAAATGTGCATAATGCAGATTTAAATAAACACCTCTAGATGACCCTCTTCAAAACACATCAAATCTGACATCTGAAATTTTTGACCCATTATATTTTCTCTGTGATAGGTTTTGCACATGTTCCCCAATCGGTATCTCATATAAATCATCAGGTCTCATTTTACTTGCATTCCAATTAGGCCTCTTAAAAAAGTTTTTTAGGGATACCTTACCTTAGAGAAAATTTTAAATTGGTCACTCCAAATTTGTGCCAAATCTAAGAGTACCAACAATGGCTTTGTCTGGGGATGCATGCCCCTTGCGGGCAAGTAGAGAATCTAGAATCTCTTGGTGAAGCAGACCACTCAAAATCAATCATACTTCTTCTCTTGACTTCCCAAAACTGGGTTCCTTATTGAAAAAACCAAACATTAAACACACAACTGAAAGAAAAGCGGCTATACAATATTTACAGATGGTCAAAAACCATCAAACTAAAATCACCACTTACCCCTATCAAATACTTGATTCTCATTTCCATGGATCCAAGGTAACCGATAAATTCCACTGTCATATACCTGATTAATCATGCTGCAATTTCTTATCAGCATATTATATGAAATATCATCATCACAATCATTATCCCTGAATACTTGGAACTCAACAAAATATTGCAAATGTTGATCATTTCGTGACATAAAAACATCACACCCTTTAAAATCAAATACCGGCTGAAAAGAAAATGATTCCAATCCTATGTCTGCTAGAATCCTCAGGCACATTTATGTCATTAGTTTGCATAGAATATGGAAGTGCAATCACAACAACTGTATGCAAACCAAAATGGCACACATCTAAATAAAAACTTGAATGCATATCATTTTGCTGACTACAACTTCTACCAGCATCATCCAAGCATGAAAATGTATCATTAAGTAATGGTTCATTCATCACTTTTAAATCTGAAAACACACATTCAAATTTATCACTTTCTTCAGCATCATGGTCTATACAAGCACCATCCAAATCTGAATCTATACTAGCATATGAGTCATCATATTCATCATACTTGACATAATCAAATTTCTCACAATCATATGCATTTCCATCTTACACATTGTTTGCCTCGGAAGTAGGAAAAAGAAAATCAGCATATGTTTCATACTTCGCACCCATTTGCATGTCTTCATTCTCAAATAAAATATCAATCAGGCATTGCAAATTAGAGTCTACATTAGGTGCATACCTCTAAAAATCAACAGCCAATAATTCTATAAAAAAAAATTGTTGCTCAATGAACATTGAACTTCACTTTCATTGCCTTTAACCTCTCCTTTACTGCTGCAAATATCTTCGTCATTGGGAACAAGGACACTAACTTCTTGAATCATGTCTTCTTGCACAAAATAATCATCACTACAACTATCATCTGCATCATAATCATTCTCTTGTTGTCCACAAAACTCTTCTCTAAACTGAGACAAGAAATATGAACTACCATGTTGATAAGAAAACAAATCTACAAATCCAACAGAAACATCTACAACTATAGATTCATCCTCCACATATTTATATTCACTTGCTTCACTATCAGCATCATAATCAGCATTGTCAACACAACTGGATTCAGTATTATCAGTACTTTCATATTCAGATTCTTGAATAGCATCTATCCAAGTTTTAACAAGTTCCATGCCTTCTTCTTTACATAATGCAGACCAATTTACTGACTTAGGCATACAAAGCTCTAAAAATAAATGAAGATATGTATACTCTTGAAGTTCAATCCCTTCTGGTAGCTCATCATATGCATTGGAAAACTTTTCATAAAACTCATGTATTGATTCTTCATTCCTTTCTCTTACATGTGTTCTCAAAAACACTATGGCTTCCTCTTGGATTCTTTGATTAAATAGTGCAATATCCTTTTGGATTTCTTCAAGATCTGCTAGATAAGTTTTAGATCTAGGCAACATATCTAGATTCATTGACATAGGAAAATCCATTGAACTATTTAATCACCCATACACCTTATCTTTCACCAAAATTTTATCCAACTATGCAATCATTTGTTTCACATAACAGCATAACATACTTCTGATTTTGATGACTGAGATTTGTAAAACAAGAAGTATGGGAAACTTTTAAATTCACTTTCCTTTTCTCTAGTGACTTCTTCAGCTAGTAAGGAACCAAAATTATCTCATAAAACTTTGAGGAATACCTGGGAAAATTCTTTTGTCATTGTCTTTCTTTATTTCCTTCTCATTTGGTCAGCCCACCACTGAATCTTTTGAGCATCTACTAAATCCTTGATCGAAGTATTTCCAAGTGATCATCAAATTTCTTTATTAAATGCACACTGGTGCAGAGATCTTTTAGAGTCGCCACTCACTGTTGTGAGAATGAATAGAACATAAATAGAACACAGACAAGTTTGGAATCAAGAAAAGATAGTAGACTTTCAGCAAGTCAACAGAATTTGACACATTTCTTCACAAAGAAGACATTCATAATTTCTTTCAACAACAACAACCAGGCTGGTAATTATCATCTGAAGAAATTTCAGATTTACAAAGATTTATAACTCTATCCTCAAATGGATATGGAAAAAATGACTGGATTTTTAAAAAAAAGCAAGCTAGGAGTCTAGCTCAACTTGATAAACCTAAAAAATTTATGACAATATAAAACCAGACTCTTTGAAATGTTTTGCAATACTATTTACATATGTCCCCAGTAGAGTCACCATTTTGTTGGTTCTTTTTGATGTTGTGATAACTGGATAACAACCTTTTCACTTTACAACGGATCTCTAAGAGTAGCCAACTCCAAATAGTTCATAGTAGAATGAAAAGGACCAACTAACAAGGATGTGGATCCATCCTCCTACGCTTTAGGTTCTGCAAAACCAAGGGGGGACACCCTTCAACACCTTCAAATATTTAGTAGGACATTAATCAAGTAGAGATCTCACAAAGTCTCAACACAGCCGGGAGATACTAGGTAACCGGCTAATCACCCATTGAACGTCAACCTTGAAGTGGAGCATGATATTAGTACAACACCACAGACCACATAAAACATAGGATATTTCAAATTTTATATTTAAGATGCAAAACATAGCCAAGACCTAGCCAGATGTGTATCAATATGGAAAGACTAATCTTTTATCAGTGCCTTATCCATTGGGCAATACTCCAAAGCAAACATAATACACAACAATCAATTGTTGTCAATGATTCTAAACCATAAATACAATCAATCTAGACCATTACTTCTTACAATAAATCCTTATACAGACCCGATGAACTTATGTCATATCCATAGCTTCATTTAATCTAATCCTAGATCAGAACTAAGGACTAATAACATATACATAGATGAATCCATGCAATGAATCAGAAAATTCATAACGCAAAAGAACAACACGGAGGAGATATATGAATCTAGAACTTTCATATTAAGTATGAATAAATACACTGTTGTGTACAATTTTCTTCAGAAAAACTACTTCAATAATATGCAAAAGATCTGAGAAAACTTCTATTTTATCTTATAACAAAACTAGTACAGTCAATAAAACTATATCCCTATGGAACCATAAGACAACTGGAAGCTCCTAGAGCCAGTACTCTACAACTCTCTCTGGAGACCAAGAAGTTGGAACCCCTAAAACATGGAAAAGACTGAATATATGGGCCAAGAGAAAACTCATGATTCCTTCTTTGACAAACACCTGTCCTCTCCCCCAAATATCTGAAAACTCATCTTTAACTGCCAAAAATCTGATTTGATCTACAGAATATCTCCTCAAACTGCCTTTGAAAATCTCTGATATCTTCCCGTGAATGCCTGTGCAATTTAATTTTATGCCTTTGAGAATAAAACATTTCAAATGTTTTTCATCATTAAAATACATTTGCACTTTCAATAGTTCACTTTAATCCTTTAAATCTTCATTCATGCAATTTTAAAACTTTATACCTGCACATTATACTTTGCTTTAATCTTTCAATTTGCCCTTTAATTTTATTTCTGCTCTTTATAATCCTTCTCTGCACATTACTTATTACCTTTTATTTTTGCATAGGCATTTTAATTATATTTTCTGCATATTTCTTTACCTTTGCACATCAATTTCTTTTAATTCTGATCCTTTTACCTTATTTCTGCATTGGAGTATTCCGGTTTAATCCACTTTAACATCACTTTACCTTAGTATTTAGGTTTAATCTGCATTTTAATCTTTCCTTTTCACACAGACTATACCAAATTTGGCCACGTGTCAGTCTCTGATTCATTCTGCAAGTCCACCTCTGCATTGCACCAGATTTTGCCACATGTCTGGGTGCCACATGTCGCGCTGGCTTGATGGCTTAATGGGTATATCTCGAGCATCTTCCTTTTAAGCCTTTAAGTCGGTCGTCGATTTCCTCTTCCTCGAGATTCATGCCCATTGGACAGGCCTCTTTGGCGTGCTGCCACATCATCACCACCTTATTGCCCTGTTGTCGCCCAGCTGTCTACACCGCCATGTGTCATGCTGGGTTAATGGCTTATACTTATCCTACATGCATCTTTCTCTCTAAGCCTTTAAGTCGGTCGTCGATCTCATTCACCTCAGGAAACATGTGCAATCTGTAGCCTCCGTCGCCACCTCACCTGCCATGTCATCCATGTGGGCTCTGCCAAAATCAGTTTTTCTTCCTCCTTCATTGCTTGCCTAGCATGCATTTCGAGGCACCACTTCTCGCGTGTCCAGAGCCTCCGGGCTCCTTCTTCAAATTACCATGCGAGCCTTTTTGGTTATAAACACCTTAAATTTCCCTTGTGGTATCAATGTGGGACTAATGTTTTGAGTGTTTTCAAAGCATAGAGCATTTTGGCGCAAAAATATTGGTTTACATTCCTTATGCAGCCAACAACACCAAGCAGCGCTGCCAAAGAGCCTTAGCTCTTTACTTCATATCATATGTTGGGTGTTTTACATTATAAATAACCCGCGTGTCCCATTTCCAGTCAATGTGGGACAATCTATTTTAAAACTTTTTCCAAGTTTTACCTTGCACAGGAGGGTTGCTTGTGCTTTGTCTGCTTCCATTATTGGCATGTTGGCTCTCTCTTCAATCTCACGCGCAGGTAGGCAGTGTGGCAGGGAAAATCATTGGCCTCTTAGGTGCATTTGCCACGTTCTTATGTTTCAATGCATGGACTTTTTGTGCTCCATGTTGTTGCGTAGACCTTTCTTAATACATCATACGCAAGTCTCCTTGCTTGTTGCGCTGGGTTTGTCCTCCAATTCCTACGCAGGTATCCCTTTCATACATCAGCGTAGGGTTCTCCTTTGGGGGATGCTCTAATTTTTTTTGAAACTGTGTTCAAATCTGCTTATCACATTCATTGTCATTCAAACACTATCCATAGCCTCTCCAAAATTTTGCGCAACATTCTGTCCACTGCCTTGCGCAAGCCCTTGTAACATTGCGTAGCTTTACCACATATTGCGCAGGTCTCTAACTTATTTTTTAACACCTTTACCATGTGCAGCACCCCTAACTCCATGCGTATGCTTTGACTTACACTTGCACATTGCATTTTAATGTTTTGTTTCTTTTGATATTTAAAAATGCAGGCTCTGTTGTTTTTACTTTTCACAAGCCTATTTTGAAATTCATGCGTCGTTTCTCCTCCAACATTGTGCAGAATCTTGGCATCACCCTTTCCAAATGTATTCGCTTGATGGTTTTAAAATGTTTTAAATTCCCTCCTTCAAACTGCGTAAGACTCCTCTTTCTTAACGCAAATTCCTCCTTTAAACATTTCTCTGTGCATGTTGGTTGCATTTGTTTAAACTTTTGAAGCTCCTTCTACGCAGGCTCCTCCAAATCTAACGCAGCCTCCACTTGCCTTTACATCTTGCTATTTGGAATTACATGCAATGTTTATAAAAGTATTTTCACCATAAGGTTACGCTGAAAACAAAGTAGACTTCAGAGACCCATGATCTTTCATTCGCACGGGATGTTGATAGAAAGCGCTCCCAATAATGTCTTCAAATGGTTGACTAAGGGAGATGGCACTGGACTTCAATGAAACATTACCAAACAATTGGACATTCAACATGTTGACTTGGCTGAAGACAAAATTTACATACACGTCTGCAAATAACTCACTCAAGACACATTGCTTGCACGTCTTCCATTACTCCACGACATCTTTCTTAAGGATGGAAAAGATACATTGGTGTGTATAACCCAGCAAATGCTTTTAACTCTCTAGCTCGATACTTAGATCACTTATGTTGAATCAAGTCATACATAAACTACCAATTTGAGACTAGATAACAAAAGGATCTTTCACTTGAAAATGAAAAATAAAAGGGATCTTAATTTTCCAATTTCACAATGTCGTACATTATGTTTTCTTTTGTAGGCATGATACTGTGGCTTGTGAATGCCCATAGAAAGTTATAGCAGAAGAAGGCATCTACAATCATCATCCAAATAAACTCTAGAATGCATCTCTCCTCTTTTCACAAATTGCTCAATCACCACTTGAAAAACTCCCAACAAATTTATGAACAACTACTTTCATTATTGCCTTGGTAGATAACCATTCTGAAGTTCTCTAAAAGTGGAGATATGCAAACACAACAAACTAACTTCGGAATCACCTCTTTGAAAATACCAAAACATATCCTGAGATCTTGTTATTTGGCTAGTTAATTCATTCATCCATAACAAGTGTGTACGCAAAAGGGATTCATATAACTTGAATCCATACCCACTATATTAAGTGTTGAAAATGAGTATCTCAAAACATTCTGAGAATGCAAATGTAAAAACTGCATAAAGTGCATTTAGATTAACCCTTGTAAAAAATATAAAACCATGTCTTGAAACTCTATCACTGCATGTGGGAGTACATTTACACAAAGATTATAGATCCACAGCCGACATCCCAAAACCAACATTTTGTACAATGATATCATGCTTTGAAAGTAACTGTCCTGCAATTCTAATTTTGTCAAACCATGACAATCTGCATAAATTGCTTTTGGATTTGCCTTTGAAAAGATATGAAATCATGTCCTGAGGATCGATCCTTGATCCTAGTAGTACAGTGATATACAAAGAGCATAAGAAGTCCACTCATTTGTTAAAATGTTCAGCTAGCACCAAAATGTTAACTTTCAAAGTTGATCCCTCCAAGAGAATCATTGTTGTGCATACTGAAATCTGTAAACTCATTTGGATCGAACTTCATAAAGACATCAAATGAAACACTTTGTGTGATGCAAATGTGTCACACTTCTATGAATCATTCCATCTAAGGTTGCTCAAGAATGAGGCCTCAAATATCGATCCATAGCTCTCTAGTCATGGAGTGCAAAGGTTTTTAATGGAGGCCCTCAGATTGACCTAGTTAGTGCCCATGCAAGTACACCATGAAACGAGAGATTCAATGCATGAAAATGAGATCCACTCTATATAATTGAAATGCATGAAAATGAATTAATCTAAATGATAACAATGCATGATTAATCTATGAAAGGAAATATGCAAATTTAATCTATGAAAGTAAACATGAATCTAATCTACATGAATAGCCATGGATGCAAGAAGAAGAAGACAAGAAGAGAGAAGTTTCAATATCCAAGCTTGAGTGTTCAAATTCTCCTCTAAAAATGCTCTCCAAACCTGCAGCATAACAATACATAAAAAATTTATATATTGATAGATGATTGATGATTATCAAATGAGAATGAGAGATTTCCTTATATAGGAAAGTGAACGTTTGAGATTAAGAGGCAAAATCAAAGGCTATGATTAAGAGGCAAAAAGCCCACCACTTAGGAAGATGTGAAGAAAAAGGAATTTTTATTTAATTTTTATTTAATTTATTTCTTTTTTCATCAAATAAAGTGCTTTAAATGGGGATTTTTATTTATTTAATTAAAAAATGGGTTTTCTTTTAATTAAATTAATTAGAAGAATTGTATTTAATTAAATGGGAGGAATTTAATTTAATTAAATAAGATAAATTTTATTTAATTAGAAGGGAGATTAAATCTTTTAATTAAATAAGATGAATTTTATTTAATTAAAAGGGAGATTAAATCTTTTAATTAAATAAAAATGATCAAACCTTAGGAAATATTGAAATAATTGAATTA